>CAJHQP010008355.1:0-27438 GCA_905132765.1 Moricandia arvensis
AGAATAGAAAGTATGATAGCTTCTTCCTCTTAACTCATATTAGATTTATTCAACTTCCTGGTCACTTTCCACTGATTAATGGTTCCAAATCATGCTTCTTACATCTTGGTTCCTCCTGGTTTGATTATAATCATGAAGAAATTGCCATATGTTCGAAAAAGCTAATCTTGAATCACTGGAATAGATAATGGGATATGTTCTTCCTCATAACTCCTATGTGATTTATTCAACTTCCTGGTCACTATCCCCTGATTAATGGTTCCAAATCATGCTTCTTACATCGTGGTTCCTCCTGGTTTGATTAGAATCATGAAGATATTGCCATATGTCCGAAAAAGCTAATCTTGAATCACTGGAATAGATAGTGGGATATGTACTTCCTCATAGCTCCTATGAGATTTATTCACCTTCTTGGTCACTATCCCCTGATTAATGATTCCAAATCATGCTTTTTACATCTTGGTTCCTCCGGGGTTTGATTAGAATCATGAAGATATTGCCATATATTTGAAAAGGCTAATTTTGAATCATTGGAATAGAAAGTTGGATAGCTTCTTCCTGATTAAATGGTTCCAAATAAAGCTTCTTACATCATGGTTCCTCCTGGTTTGATTAGAAAACATGAAAGATATTACCATATGTACGAAAAGGCTAATTTTGAATCACTGGAATAGAAAGTTGGATAGCTTCTTCCTCATAACTCCTATGAGATTTATTTCACTTCATGGTCAGTTAAAACTAATTAATGGTTACAAATAAAGCTTCTTACATCTTGGTTCCTCCTGGTTTGATTAGAATCATGAAGATATTGCCATATGTCCGAACTTGCTAATTTTCAATCACTGGAATTGAAAGTGGGATAGCTTCTTCCTCATAACTCCTATTAGATTTATTCACCTTCCTAGTCACTTTCCCCTGATTAATGTTTCCAAATCATGCTTTTTACATATTGGCTCCTCTTGGTTTGATAAGAATCATGAAGATATTACCATATGTCTGAAGAGGCTAATTTTGAATCACTGGAATATAAAGTTGGATAGCTTGTTCCTCATAATGGTTCCAAATAAAGCTTCTTACATCATGGTTCCTCCTGGTTTGATTAGAATCAGGAAGATATTGCCATATGTTCGAAAAACCTAATCTTGAATCACTGGAATAGATAGTGGGATATGTTCTTCCTCATAACTCCTATGAGATTTATTCAACTTCCTGGTCACTATACCCTGATTAATGGTTCCAAATCATGTTTTTTTTCATCTTCGTTGCTCCTGGTTTGATTTGAATCATGAAGATATTACCATATGTTCGAAATACTAATCTTGAATTACTAGAATAGAAAGTATGATAGCTTCTTCCTCTTAACTCATATTAGATTTATTCAACTTCCTGGTCACTTTCCACTGATTAATGGTTCCAAATCATGCTTCTTACATATTTTTTCCTCCTGGTTTGATTATAATCATGAAAAAATTGCGATATGTTCGAAAAAGCTAATCTTGAATCACTGGAATAGATAATGGGATATGTTCTTCCTCATAACTCCTATGTGATTTATTCAACTTCCTGGTCACTATCCCCTGATTAATGGTTCCAAATCATGCTTCTTACATCGTGGTTCCTCCTGGTTTGATTAGAATCATGAAGATATTGCCATATGTCCGAAAAAGCTAATCTTGAATCACTGGAATAGATAGTGGGATATGTACTTCCTCATAGCTCCTATGAGATTTATTCACCTTCCTGGTCACTATCCCCTGATTAATTGTTCCAAATCATGCTTTTTACATCTTGGTTCCTCCGGGTTTGATTAGAATCATGAAGATATTGTCATATGTTTGATAAGGCTAATTTTGAATCACTGGAATATAAAGTGGGATAGCTTCTTCTCATAACTCCTATGAGGTTTATTCAACTTCCTGGTCACTATCCCCCGATTAATGGTTCCAAATCATGCTTCTTACATCCTGGTTCCTTCTGTTTTGTTTAGAATCATGAAGATATTGACATATGTCCGAAAAGACTAATTTTGAATCATTGGAATAAAAAGTTGGATAGCTTCTTCCTCATAACTCCTATGAGATTTATTCAACTTCATTGTCACTTTAAGCTGATTAATGGTTCCAAATAAATATTCTTACATAATGGTTCCTCCTGGTTTGATTAGAATCATGAAGATATTGCCATATGTTCGAAAAAGCTAATCTTGAATCACTGGAATAAATAGTGGGATATGTTCTTCCTCATAACTCCTATGAGATTTATTCAACTTCCTGGTCACTATCCCCTGATTAATGTTCTAAATCATGCTTTTTACATCTTGGTTCCTCCTGGTTTGATTAGAATCATGAAGATATTACCATATGTCCGAAAAGGCTAATTTTGAATCACTCGAATAGAAAGTTGGATAGCTTCTTCCTCATAACTCCTATGAGATTTATTCAACTTCATGGTCGTTTTACACTGATTAATGGTTCCAAATAAAGCTTTTTACATCATGGTTCCTCCTGGTTTGATTAGAATCATGAAGATATTGCCATATGTTCGAAAAAGCTAATCTTGAATCACTGGAATAAATAATGGGATATCTTCTTCCTCATTACTCCTATGAGATTTATTCAAATTCCTGGTCACTATCCCCTGATTAATGGTTCCAAATCATGCTTCTTACATCGTGGTTCCTCCTGGTTTGATTAGAATCATGAAGATATTGCCATATGTCCGAAAAAGCTAATCTTGAATCACTAGAATAGATAGTGGGATATGTTCTTCCTCATAGCTCCTATGAGACTTATTCAACTTCCTGGTCACTATCCCCTGATTAATGGTTCCAAATCATGCTTTTTACATCTTGGTTCTTCCTGGTTTGATTAGAATCATGAAGATATTGCCATATGTTTGAAAAGGCTAATTTTGAATCATTGGAATAGAAAGTTGGATAGCTTCTTCCTCATAACTCCTATGAGATTTATTCAACTTCATGGTAACTTTACACTGATTAATGGTTCCCAATAAAGCTTCTTACATCTTGGTTCCTTCTGATTTGATTAGAATCATGAAGATATTGTCATATGTCCGAACATGCTAATTATGAATCACTGGAATATAAAGTGGGATAGCTTCTTCCTCATAACTCCTATGAGGTTTATTCAACTTCCTGGTCACTATCCCCCGATTAATGGTTCCAAATCATGCTTATTACATCCTGGTTCCTCCTGTTTTGTTTAGAATAATGAAGATATTGCCATATGTCCGAAAAGACTAATTTTGAATCATTGGAATAAAAAGTTGGACAGCTTCTTCCTCATAACTCCTATGAGATTTATTCAACTTCATTGTCACTTTAAGCTGATTAATGGTTCCAAATAAATATTCTTACATCATGGTTCCTCCTGGTTTGATTAGAATCATGAAGATATTGCCATATGTTCGAAAAAGCTAATCTTGAATCACTGGAATAAATAGTGGGATACGTTCTTCCTCATAACTCCTATGAGATTTATTCAACTTCCTGGTCACTATCCCCTGATTAATGTTCTAAATCATGCTTTTTACATCTTGGTTCCTCCTGGTTTGATTAGAATCATGAAGATATTGCCATATGTTTGAAAAGGCTAATTTTGAATCATTGGAATAGAAAGTTGGATAGCTTCTTCCTCATAACTCCTATGAGATTTATTTAACTTCATGGTCACTTTAAACTAATTAATGGTTACAAATAAAGCTTCTTACATCTTGGTTCCTCCTGGTTTGATTAGAATCATGAAGATATTGCCATATGTCCGAACTTGCTAATTTTGAATCACTGGAATAGAAAGTGGGATAGCTTCTTCCTCATAACTCCTATGAGATTTATTCAACTTCCTAGTCACTTTCCCCTGATTAATGTTTCCAAATCATGCTTTTTACATCTTGGTTCCTCTTGGTTTGATTAGAATCATGAAAATATTACCATATGTCTGAAGAGGCTAATTTTGAATCACTGGAATAGATAGTGGGATATGTTCTTCCTCATAGCTCCTATGAGATTTATTCAACTTCCTGGTCACTATCCCCTGATTAAAGGTTCCAAATCATGCTTTTTACATCTTGGTTCCTCCTGGTTTGATTAGAATCATGAAGATATTGCCCATATGTTCGAAAAAGCTAATCTTGAATCACTGGAATAGATAATGGGATATGTTCTTCCTCATAACTCCTATGTGATTTATTCAACTTCCTGTTCACTATCCCCTGATTAATGGTTCCAATCATGCTTCTTACGTCATGGTTCCTTCTGGTTTGATTAGAATCATGAAGATATTGCCATATGTTCGAAAAAGCTAATCTTAAATCACTGGAATAAATAGTGGGATATGTTCTTTCTCATAACTCCTATGAGATTTATTCAACTTCCTGGTCACTATCCCGGATTAATGTTCTAAATCATGCTTTTTACATCTTGGTTCCTCCGGGTTTGAATAGAATCATGAAGATATTGTCATATGTTTTAAAAGGCTAATTTTGAATCACTGGAATATAAAGTGGGATAGCTTCTTCCTCATAACTCCTATGAGGTTTATTCAACTTCATGGTCGTTTTACACTGATTAATGGTTCCAAATAAGGTTTTACATCATGGTTCCTCCTCGTTTGATTAGAATTATGAAGATATTGCCATATGTTCGAAAAAGCTAATCTTGAATCACTGGAATAAATAATGGGATATCTTCTTCCTCATTACTCCTATGAGATTTATTCAAATTCCTGGTCACTATCCCCTTATTAATGGTTCCAAATCATGCTTCTTACATTGTGGTTGCTCCTGGTTTGATTAGAATCATGAAGATATTGCCATATGTCCGAAAAAGCTAATCTTGAATCACTGGAATAGATAGTGGGATATGTTCTTCCTCATAGCTCCTATGAGACTTATTCAACTTCCTGGTCACTATCCCCTGATTAATGGTTCCAAATCATGCTTTTTACATCTTTGTTCTTCCTGGTTTGATTAGAATCATGAAGATATTGCCATATGTTTGAAAAGGCTAATTTTGAATCATTGGAATAGAAAGTTGGATAGCTTCTTCCTCATAACTCCTATGAGATTTATTCAACTTCATGGTAACTTTACACTGATTAATGGTTCCCAATAAAGCTTCTTACATCTTGGTTCCTTCTGATTTGATTAGAATCATGAAGATATTGCCATATGTCCGAACATGCTAATTTTGAATCACTGGAATATAAAGTGGGATAGCTTCTTCCTCATAACTCCTATGAGGTTTATTCAACTTCCTGGTCACTATCCCCCGATTAATGGTTCCAAATCATGCTTATTACATCCTGGTTCCTCCTGTTTTGTTTAGAATAATGAAGATATTGCCATATGTCCGAAAAGACTAATTTTGAATCATTGGAATAAAAAGTTGGACAGCTTCTTCCTCATAACTCCTATGAGATTTATTCAACTTCATTGTCACTTTAAACTGATTAATGGTTCCAAATAAATATTCTTACATCATGGTTCCTCCTGGTTCGATTAGAATCATGAAGATATTGCCATATGTCCAAAAAAGCTAATCTTGAATCACTGGAATAGATAGTGGGATATGTACTTCCTCATAACTCCTATGAGATTTATTCAACTTCGTGGTCACTATCCCCTGATTAATGTTCTAAATCATGCTTTTTACATCTTGGTTCCTCCTGGTTTGATTAGAATCATGAAGATATTACCATATGTCCGAAAAGGCTAATTTTGAATCACTCGAATAGAAAGTTGGATAGCTTCTTCCTCATAACTCCTATGAGATTTATTCAACTTCATGGTCGTTTTACACTGATTAATGGTTCCAAATAAAGCTTTTTACATCATGGTTCCTCCTGGTTTGATTAGAATCATGAAGATATTGCCATATGTACGAAAAAGCTAATCTTGAATCACTGGAATAGATAGTGGGATATGTTCTTCCTCATAGCTCCTATGAGACTTATTCAACTTCCTGGTCACTGTCCCCTGATTAATGGTTCCAAATCATGCTTCTTACATCTTGGTTCTTCCTGGTTTGATTAGAATCATGAAGATATTGCCATATGTCCGAAAAAGCTAATTTTGAATCACTGGAATTGATAGTGGGATATGTTCTTCCTCATAGCTCCTATGAGACTTATTCAACTTCATGGTCACTTTAAACTGATTAATGGCTCCAAATAAAGCTTCTTACATCTTGGTTCCTCTTGGTTTGATTAGAATCATGAAGATATTGCCATATATGCGAAGATGCTAATGTTGAATCACTGGAATAGAATGTGTGATAGCTTCTTCCTCATAACTCCTATGAGGTTTATTCAACTTCCTGGTCACTATCCCATGATTAATGGTTCCAAACTATGCTTCTTACATCTTGGTTCCTCCTGGTTTGTTTAGAATCATGAAGATATTGCCATATGTTCGAAAAAGCTAATCTTGAATCACTGGAATAGATAATGGGATATGTTCTTCCTCATAACTCCTATGTGATTTATTCAACTTCCTGGTCACTATCCCCTGATTAATGGTTCCAAATCATGCTTCTTACATCATGGTTCCTTCTGGTTTGATTAGAATCATGAAGATATTGCCATATGTTCGAAAAAGCTAATCTTAAATCACTGGAATAAATAGTGGGATATGTTCTTTCTCATAACTCCTATGAGATTTATTCAACTTCCTGGTCACTATCCCGGATTAATGTTCTAAATCATGCTTTTTACATCTTGGTTCCTCCGGGTTTGAATAGAATCATGAAGATATTGTCATATGTTTTAAAAGGCTAATTTTGAATCACTGGAATATAAAGTGGGATAGCTTCTTCCTCATAACTCCTATGAGGTTTATTCAACTTCATTGTCGTTTTACACTGATTAATGGTTCCAAATAAAGGTTTTTACATCATGGTTCCTCCTCGTTTGATTAGAATCATGAAGATATTGTCATATGTTCGAAAAAGCTAATCTTGAATAACTGGAATAAATAATGGATATCTTCTTCCTCATTACTCCTATGAGATTTATTCAAATTCCTGGTCACTATCCCCTTATTAATGGTTCCAAATCATGCTTCTTACATTGTGGTTGCTCCTGGTTTGATTAGAATCATGAAGATATTGCCATATGTCCGAAAAAGCTAATCTTGAATCACTGGAATGGATAATGGGATATGTTCTTCCTCATAGCTCCTATGAGACTTATTCAACTTCCTGGTCACTATCACCTGATTAATGGTTCCAAATCATGCTTTTTACATCTTGGTTCCTCCTGGTTTGATTAGAATCATGAAGATATTGCCATATGTTTGAAAAGGCTAATTTTGAATCATTGGAATAGAAAGTTGGATAGCTTCTTCCTCATAACTCCTATGACATTTATTTAACTTCATGGTAACTTTACACTGATTAATGGTTCCCAATAAAGCTTCTTACATATTGGTTCCTTCTGATTTGATTAGAATCATGAAGATATTGCCATATGTCCGAACATGCTAATTTTGAATCACTGGAATATAAAGTGGGATTGCTTCTTCCTCATAACTCCTATGAGGTTTATTCAACTTCCTGGTCACTATCCCCCGATTAATGGTTCCAAATCATGCTTATTACATCCTGGTTCCTCCTGTTTTGTTTAGAATAATGAAGATATTGCCATATGTCCGAAAAGACTAATTTTGAATCATTGGAATAAAAAGTTGGACAGCTTCTTCCTCATAACTCCTATGAGATTTATTCAACTTCATTGTCACTTTAAGCTGATTAATGGTTCCAAATAAATATTCTTACATAATGGTTCCTCCTGGTTTGATTAGAATCATGAAGATATTGCCATATGTCTAAAAAAGCTAATCTTGAATCACTGGAATAGATAGTGGGATATGTACTTCCTCATAACTCCTATGAGACTTATTCAACTTCGTGGTCACTATCCCCTGATTAGTGTTCTAAATCATGCTTTTTACATCTTGGTTCCTCCTGGTTTGATTAGAATCATGAAGATATTACCATATGTCCGAAAAGGCTAATTTTGAATCACTCGAATAGAAAGTTGGATAGATTCTTCCTCATAACTCTATGAGATTTATTCAACTTCATGGTCGTTTTACACTGATTAATGGTTCCAAATAAAGCTTTTTACATCATGGTTCCTCCTGGTTTGATTAGAATCATGAAGATATTGCCATATGTCCGAAAAAGCTAATCTTGAATCACTGGAATAGATAGTGGGATATGTTCTTCCTCATAGCTCCTATGAGACTTATTCAACTTCCTGGTCACTATCCCCTGATTAATGGTTCCAAATCATGCTTTTTACATCTTGGTTCTTCCTGGTTTGATTAGAATCATGAAGATATTGCCATATGTCCGAAAAAGCTAATTTTGAATCACTGGAATTGATAGTGGGATATGTTCTTCCTCATAGCTCCTATGAGACTTATTCAACTTCATGGTCACTTTACACTGATTAATGGCTCCAAATAAAGCTTCTTACATCTTGGTTCCTCATGGTTTGATTAGAATCATGAAGATATTGCCATATATGCGAACATGCTAATGTTGAATCACTGGAATAGAAAGTGTGATAGCTTCTTCCTCATAACTCCTATGAGGTTTATTCAACTTCCTGGTCACTATCCCCTGATTAATGGTTCCAAATCATGCTTCTTACATCTTGGTTCCTCCTGGTTTGTTTAGAATCATGAAGATATTGCCATATGTCCGAAAAAGCTAATCTTGAATCACTGGAATAGATAGTGGGATATGTTCTTCCTCATAGCTCCTATGAGATTTATTCAACTTCCTGGTCACTATCCCCTGATTAATGGTTCCAAATCATGCTTCTTACATCGTGGTTCCTCCTGGTTTGATTAGAATCATGAAGATATTGCCATATGTCCGAAAAAGCTAATTTTGAATCACTGGAATAGATAGTGGGATATGTTCTTCCTCATAGCTCCTATGAGACTTATTCAACTTCATGGTCACTTTACACTGATTAATGGTTCCAAATAAAGCTTCTTACATCTTGGTTCCTCTTGGTTTGATTAGAATCATGAAGATATTGCCATATATGCGAACATGCTAATGTTGAATCACTGGAATAGAATGTGGGATAGCTTCTTACTCATAACTCCTATGAGGTTGATGGGGCCTTCTGGAAAAGGGTTGCTCAATATTATGCATCAAGTCCTCATGGACAAAAGGATGGTGTGAGAGAGCACGGTCAGTGCAAGAAGAGGTGGCACAGAATCAATGACGAGGTTAACAAGTTCTGTGCTGCATACTCGGTAGCAGAGAGACAAATTGCTAGTGGTGAGAGTGACACTGATGTTCTAGGTAAGGCGCATGATATTTTCTCCTCTGATCAAGATCACAACTTCACACTTCAGCATGCTTGGTGTGTGTTGAGGTTTGAACAGAAGTGGCTCAGCCTTAACACACCCCCAGCTGGTGTTAGCTCGAAGAGGAAGAATGTGGAGACAAATTCCCAGACCTCTACCAACGAAGGCTTCGTTGATGTTGAGAGCAGGACCGAAGGTGCGAAGGCTGCTAAGGCTAAAAGAAATACAGGTAAAGGGAAGTTTGTGGCTGAGTATGCAACAGTTTGGGAAATGAAGAAGGAGGCTTTGGAGAGGCAGGAGAGGCTGTCGAAGCTCGCAATACTTGACACTCTCCTTGCTAGGACTCAACCATTAAGTGAGGCGGAAGAAGCTGTGAAGAATAAGCTCCTGGAGTAGATGCAACCGGACGGAGTAGTCTATCTCCGCTTCAAAAATGTACCTCAGCAATTCGTCAATTGGCGTATGGTGGTGGGCCGGACACAATTGACGAATATGTCCGAATTGCTGAAACAACGGCTCGTAGAAGTTTGCACAATTTTGCTGCCAGAATAATCAACTTGTTTGGAGATGAATACCTAAGACGCCCCACACCGGAGGATCTGCAAAGACTACTTTATGTTGGAGAACAACGTGGATTTCCAGGGATGATTGGAAGCATCGACTGCATGCATTGGGAGTGGAAGAATTGTCCCACCGCCTGGAAAGGAATGTATTCACGAGGCACCGGAAAACCAACAATTGTCTTGGAAGCAGTAGCTTCCTATGACCTCTGGATATGGCACGCCTTCTTTAAAGCTCCAGGTACTATGAACGATCTTAATATTCTCGATCGGTCACCCGTTTTTGATGACGTTATTAACGGAGTAGCGCCGGAAGTTAACTTCTATGTTAATGGTAATCCGTATAATTTGGCGTATTATCTGACAGATGGTATTTATCCGAAATAGGCTACTTTTATTCAATCTATCCGACTACCACAAAGTCAAAAGCATTCATTATTTGCTCAAACCCAAGAGGCTGTGCGAAAAGATGTCGAGCGTGCCTTCGGAGTCCTACAAGCTAGGTTTGCCGTTATTAGAAATCCATCTAACATATGGGATAAAAATAAAATAAGCAATATTATGAGAGCTTGTGTCATACTACATAATATGATTGTCGAGGATGAATGATCATCAAGAACTCAGTACAACGTTGATGAATTTCGAGAAAGAGAAGAGGCCGATACATATTCCGTCAATATGCCGTCATCCCTTGGCAATACACTTGAACGCCGAACGGGTCTTCGGAATCGACAAACACATCAAGCTTTAAAAATGATTTAATTGAAAATATATGGAATAAATTTGGACATTTTCCAAATAACATATAGTTTATAAGTTTCTATTTGTTTTGGAATAAATGTTTGTGTGTGTCTTTTTTTTCTAACTTTGTAATTTTCTTTTGATTTCAATTTTAATGTTAAACATTTTTTTATGTTTTATTTAAAACTTTTTTAAATATTTATTAATTAGTAAAAATAATAATTAAATAATAATTTAAGGGGCAAGCAAAGTCCCACCAATAACCAACAAAATTTTGCTTGTCCCTTAACTTAGGTCCCTTAAGATAAAAGTTAATTATAAATGCCTAAGGGACCATGATGGAAGTCCCACAATACCATTGCCCTTAGGAACTTATTTCAATAGTATCATAAAGAACATTGTTATTGAAATTATAACCATGTTACAGTGATTTATAGTATTTTACCAGATCAATAAAAAATTTGTATGTTGTAAGGCGCATGAGCAATATATGAAAATAGTGTTTGAAGGAAAGAACTATTTCAACCTCTGTAACGCGTCAAAAAGATTTTTGAAAACATTGGCCTATCACTGTGCTTTATCCCCTTTACTTTTCTTTCCATATATTTTAAAAGACTTAACACAAACTATGTGAAACACAAACTCCAACCATAAATTTTCAATTAAATGTTCTTAAATTCGTAAAACAATATCTATATTTTTAAAACGTATCCCAGGCCCTATAATGTCATCTACCCCTCCAACAACCTTCTTCTCTACAACTACTAATCCCTTCTTTTCACTTATTTTCCCCACTCATGCACTCCAAACTTGTGTGAACTCTCTCTCAGCTTTCAGGAACCCACTCGATATTTCCTTGTATAATCAGAGCACATCAAAATTTGAATACTCTTCTCTTTATATTATCACATTCTACTTTCTCCTCATTTCAGGGCAATTTATTTTAATAGAAAAAGTTGAAGCAACTCTTCTCTAACTCATTCAATGCGTCTACGGTCTACTACTCTACACTTTATGAAACAGGAGGTAAAGCTTACCTTGGATCAGTGAGGAAGAGATACTACGGCTTGACAAATGTGTCTTTTATACACGTGACCATGTCTTTTAACGTAGCCGTGTTGACGTTTAATTTAAAAATAAAAGTTCGCATCGGTAATTAGAATTACTACATTAGTTAAGAACGGTCAAGTAGCAATGGAGTTTATTACGCATGTCGTCTCTTGGTATTGAATTAAATGGGTGCATAAAATCTGAGATATGGATTGCGTAAACGGTTTCATAACTTTAGTAAGTTAGTCAGATGTTTTTGAAGTTGTTAAATAATGTTGGGCTGTTGGTCTTAGAGCATCTCCAATGTATTACTTCATTTTTAACTCTAAAATGGACTAACTCCTAAATGGAGTAGAGTTTTACTCTAATGGATTACTCCATTTCTACTCTAAAAATAAATATTCCAATTATATTTTGTTTTATATTTATTTAATAATTAGTAACATCACCTTTCCTTTATACAATTTGCAAAATAGTCTATATTTTATTTATGACATTTCTACATAATATAGTATTACCTAAAATGAACGATTTATTATATAAAGAAAATTACATAACATTACTTAAAACAGATTTTTATTACAATAACAATTACATTAAATCACTTAAAAACAATAATACATCAGCTTAAATTATTCATTAGAATTAATATATTTTTTCCATAAATGATCAACTAATGCATTCCAAAGTAAAAAAATTTCCTGATTTTTATGGTACCTATTTTGTATTTTTATATGTGTGATCTTTATTTTTTATATTATATATTTTCTTGCATAAAAAGTAGTTCATAAGATGAATATTTATATATTTGAGAAATAATAATAATAATTTGATAATATACATAATACAAATAATATTAATGTACTCATTTCTAATAATATTTAATTGAAAACGAAAATATATATATTTGAAGGACCATTATAAATAAAAGTTCAACTCCATTTTGGAGTAATGAATTGGTTCACTCCATTTTTGGAGTAATCATGTCTATTACTCGATTTTTGAGTTGGATATAGAATGGGGTTGGAGAAGATTTTACTTTAAAATGGAGTTTGGGATTAGATTTGGAGAATGGTGGAAGATGCTCTTAGGATTTAAAATTTAATTCAAAGTATTGACTTGAGACCGTCAAGTGTTAACTTTCTAAGTGGCACGGGTGTTGATATTGTTTATAATTAAAGGCCCTTTATTATTACGGCAACAACTGACTTTGACGAAGAGTATAAAATCTGGAACACCTTCTTACCATGGCTCAAGCTTCATCTGTAGTGTTGGCTCAGACCCTGATAACATAATAGCATGAAGACTGGTTCTAAAGTTTCTCATTAGAGTTTCTGGTTCTAATTTTTTTTGTGGAAACTTTTGTTGTTGCTTTTTTATTGGACATCTCCATAACCCATATGAACAATTTTTGCAGATCAATTTCCCAGAATCCGTGTCCGAAAGTCAAAACACAAAAGATATGAGCACGTGGGGTACAATACATCTCCAGAATCTGTGACGTTAACTACTAATTACATTAGCTTGAACAAATCCATCGCTCGAGAGGAATTGCGTGTCTGAGAATCTAGTCCCAACCAATTTCATCATCATCATCTCCCCATCATCTATCTCCTCCTCACCATCTTCATCGTCATCAACAGCATTCTCCCATTCTGATTCATTATATGACAGGGTTTTTGCAGTATGCAAGAATCAGTAGGTGGTGAATGAAGTGAAACCGAGGAGAACATGCGTGCTATGCAAATGTAAAGAGATTAGGATGTGAGACCACTTACACGTTCATTCTGCATCAGCTCTATTGTTTTCAAGTTCAGAGATATGCTGACCAAGTGCCTGCAATAGTCATCACAGAGAAACTTACATCTTCAAAATCTGCAATCAACTTTGAGAATATAGAATGCAATTTGGATGTAGAAGTTCCAGGAGTTTCAAATCTCATGGCATTGCTTTGCAATTGAACATTTCAATGCTTTTTTGTGAAGATTTCTTAGTCTCAAGCTAATGGGTATCTGGTAATTCTTTCCATGGTAATAAATGAGAGCAAATCCTTTACGAACCTTTTCTATTGCCACCAGAACTCCACCGCTCTCGTATTCTAGTAACTGACCTTTGTCCTCAACAATCGCAAGACCCTTCTATTTAGATATAAGCTTTACCAGTACTCTGTGTTTCCAATGCATATGCATATTCTAGATGACCCCATCAAGAACACCACTTACACTTGTAATGAAATGGTTAGTTCAACACACAATGTAAATTTAAGAACATAATGGGCGAGCTAAGCCTAGCAGAAGATACATATTAACGCAGTGTTTGAATTAAAAATTGATTGTGAAAAGGTTAACATAAGTGAGAGATTAGAGAAATGATATAAACTATAATCTAGAAATCCACAATAACCAAGTGATATGATGAATGAATAACTACTAAAAGATAAACATGTTGGTCAGAACGTTCCTCGAATCTTGGTGCTTTTGATCTCAACTTCTCTGCTTGGTCATAGAGGTTGTACTGCAGGTAGTTGTGACGCAAGAGATTTAGAAATGGTTCCTGCATTCACAAAATAACATATTGAATAACCAAAACAGAAGCTGAAACAGGATCTTCTAGTGTTTATAACATATTTCAAAAAAACGTACCTGACCTAACTCATAATGAACCAATGTTACAGAATGGGGCAATGACAGAAGAGTACTGAAGTAGAAGTAAAATTGATTTGTTAATTACATGTTGGGTCAATATACTAAACTGAAAAAAAATAGTCAGTGAATCACTCACCCACAAATCTCAGCAAGACCACCAAACATCTCACAACCCAAAGAATAGTAAAAATACAATCTTGAAGCGACCTCGTCAATGGTTTTCCTCTAAGTTCTTGACGCAATCAATGCTAGCTGAAAAGCAAGCTTTGGCCTGAAGAAGTAAAAGCAAAACACTTTGGAACTAAGACCACATCAAGATTAATAAACAAAGTATCTCAACGAAACCTCACAGGGATAGAGAAGCAACCTCGTTGTTCCTTTTTCTGATCAACCAAAAAGAAGGACGATAAAGTAGCAATAGATCTTGATCACAGCTGGCAAGTTCTTGGAAATACAATTGCCAGTCTTCAAAATCCGCGTGGATAATAGATGAGTTTGTCATTCTATTGGAAAAGAAATTAGTTATTAGAATTGTGAGAATGATACTCATGGAATGAAGGCTCACATTTTATAGTTAAAGAGCACCGCCTTGTAGAGGGGGAAATGCATCGAATGAGTAATCATGATTGGTCTGAGTCGAATGAGTTGAAACGGTCGTTAATGGCGATGAATAAATGAACTCGTAACGGTTCCTAAGAGAAGAAAGCTTAACGAAACGACACGATTGCAGCTTGCTCCAGAGATACGTCATCAAGATTCGTCTGACATCATCCTCCTGAAACTCCATTGTCAGTCAAACTATCCAGAGCTAGAAGAACACTATGAACTCTGAAACTGAATGGTCGCCTCATGAAGACTGTAATATGACAATCAAACTACGCTTTTGCTTTCATCATCCAAAATTACAAAGTTCCAAGCCCATCGATTTTATCCGTGAAGGCCCAAAGTTAATCCAAACTGAACACACTTAATCTTAGGATTAGACATGTGTCGTTTTCAGTTTCACCCAATTGATGATGTGGAATCTTCAGGAGGGAGGAAACAGTATTATATATATATAGATAGATAGATATATAGATATATAGATATATATATATATATATAGATATACTGGTTTTTTCTGTTGTTAGTCTCCGTTTTGTTTTTTTTTTCCATCTGAAATATTCATTCAACTGAAGAATACACTGCATGATACAAACCAAAGCCAAAGGAAAGGCATCTAAAACCATACTAGGGCAGCTTACATGATCAAGGAACAAGAACACATACACAATTACAAAAGAAATTCCAAACCCACCATGATAATAGTACACTAAGCTCGCAACAACCTTTGAACGAGATTTATCGTTGTCGCCCTCGGCCAACTGAATGATAACATCAACCTTTACCAACAACGAGAGCACACCTCTTGGTACGGCCCTTGAATGGCTATCTCTCCCTAGATCACTTGAAGGGGGCATGGATGTATGATAGATGATGATGATGGACTTTGCTAAAGAGCTATGGATTGCTCAGAAGCTGTTTTGCTAATCCTGAGACACATGGGCGTCCTGCTTGATGTCTAGGATGATTCCCACAGAAGATCAACCTCCTTAACAATGGAAAGTGTTCATTATAGAACAAAGTAACCAGATCTCCTCAGAGAAGAAACGACAGAAAAAAAGTTTATTGCTTGATTGATTGATTACAAAACGTGAAAGACTGCTTATAATGAATAAAATAAAACCCTAAACCTAAACCAAGTTGGTTTAGTCTAAACATATTCCTAATTGGTTTACTAACCCTAAACCCAATTGCAATTGGTTTACACTTAATAAAAAATCATAAATAAACAAAATAAACCATATTAGACGTGCTTAATCTTCTTGGCCCAATCATAATCCAAACTGGCTTGTCTTTCCACTTTTTGGGCCGATAAAGGCCTTTTTCGAACAACTCTTGCTTGGGCTCAATCCATCTTGTTTCTGCTACGACCAAGTACCTCCTTAAGCTAATTTGGATGATGAAAATACTCCTGATAATCCATTTCCAGCACTGGTTCTTCATCTTCCATTTCCAACTCATTTCTCGGCCATGTCGGTTTGACCGGTCCATGTTGCAAGACCATCCATTTCATTTCCTGTCCAACCAGCTTCCTTCCATCATTTCCTTGGTCAATCAGGTTGAATACTAGACGTCCATGTTGGTCCATAGTCATTGCTATCTTTATAAAGGGCTCATCAAGGCCCACAGCCTTCTGTCGGTCCAATACCTCATGAATAAGGCCAATAAGCTCTCCAATGAGCCCATTAAGCTGTGCTTTGGCCCATAGTCTTTCTGAGACGTGCATTGTCTTCCAGAGCATAAATTTGAAGCTGATCCAGGTCGCACCATTCTCTCCTCCTTTAAAAGGATTTGTCAAATCCAGCTCTTCAAGGGTGAAAAGATGGTTGAATCTCAGCTTATTTGTTTTTCTTTGGAACATGGTGTTGTTAAAGCTCTTGTGCACGTTTATCTCCCCTCCAGACTCAAACACAAAGCTTTGTAAATCCTTCACACGTCCTAGAGGCTTCACTGGACTCTGCTCATTACAAGTAACACTTAGAGCAAGCAATTTCTGCTCCTTGTTTAGTTCAGATCTCATCGCTTCTGATTGAGCTTCTCTCCACTGATACCAAATAAAAGCCTTGATCTTAGACTTCTTGGAATGTGATCTCAGCTTAGACTCACCAGTAACTACCATTGGCTCTTCCTGTTCATGCAAGAACCCTTCCAAATAAAGCTTCCATGCTGCTGCTATTTGGATCATAATGTTGTTGATGCTTTTATGCAAACACAAGCTTCCTCCTGGTTCAAAAACAACTTGTTGCAGACCCTTGACAAACCTTAGATGATCCACGAGATGTCTCTGAACCCACACAAGAGGTTTGGCTAGTTGATCAGAAGAAACAGTTTCAGCATCACCTTGATCAACCAAATCTGCAAGCACTAAATCAGTAGCTCTAGATGATCCACCAACTACTCTTACTTCAGCTTGGTTTTGACCAGGCACGTGAACACACATAACTGTTGATCTCTCCTCTTGTTTCAGTTGATCATCCAAGTGTTGTTCCTGAAAAGAAATTGCCGGTTTTGACTCAATCTCCTCTTCCTCCTCAGCCTGTTTTAAAGGTAGCTTAGACCATGACCCAAACTGATCCAAAACAACTTTCTTTGCTTCTCCAGCTCGTGCTTCCTCGGGTGGATTTAGATCAGGAGGTTTCAGTGGCTCACGATCTGGCTTTGTTGGTACAATAACTATCAAACCCTCGAAAGCTTGAAGCAAATTTCTTCTCAAGTCATCTTGGAATTGTTGGCTATGCAAATAAGCATGTTTTGTCCTCCTACTTGCCTCCTGTATGTGCTCATAATCACTGCTCAACTCAGCTTTCTTATTATATCCTTTCCCTTCCTGCAACAACTCCCTTGTTGCTTTTCTCGCAACCTTCTGCTCATGCTTTCTCTTGATTCCATAAGAATACATGGAATATATGCTTGGTAACTGATAGATCACGTGATTTCAGAGTAAGAACACAAACCCTAACCTTCAAGCGGCTCTGATACCACTTGGTACGGCCCTGGAATGGCTATCTCTCCCTAGATCACTTGAAGGGGGCGTGGATGTATGATAGATGATGATGATGGACTTTGCTAAAGAACTATGGATTGCTCAGAAGCTGTTTTGCTAATCCTGAGACACAGGGGCGTCCTGCTTGATGTCTAGGATGATTCCCACAGAAGATCAACCTCCTTAACAATGGAAAGTGTTCATTATAGAACAAAGTAACCAGATCTCCTCAGAGAAGAAACGACAGAAAAAAATTTTATCGCTTGATTGATTGATTACAAAACGTGAAAGACTGCTTATAATGAATAAAATAAAACCCTAAACCTAAACCAAGTTGGTTTAGTCTAAACCTATTCCTAATTGGTTTACTAACCCTAAGCCCAATTGCAATTGGTTTACACTTAATACAAAATCATAAATAAACTTAAAATAAACCATATTAGACGTGCTTAATCCTTTTGGCCCAATCATAATCCAAGCTGGCTTGTCTTTCCACTTTTTGGGCCGATAAACGCCTTTTTCGAACAACTCTTGCTTGGGCTCAATCCATCTTGTTTCTGTTACGACCAAGTACCTCCTTAACCTAATTTGGATGATGAAAATACTCCTGATAATCCATTTCCAGCTCTGTTTCTTCATCTTCCATTTCCAACTCATTTCTCGGCCATGTCGGTTTGACCGGTCCATTTCTTGATCATGCAAGACCATCCATTTCATTTCCTATCCAACCAGCTTCCTTCCATCATTTCCTTGGTCAATCAGGTTGAAAACTAGACATCCATGTTGGTCCATAGTCATTGCTATCTTTATAAAGGGCTCATCAAGGCCCACAGCCTTCTGTCGGTCCAATAACTCATGAATAAGGCCAATAAGCTCTCCAATGAGCCCATTAAGCTGTGCTTTGGCCCATAGTCTTTCTGAGACGTGCATTGTCTTCCAGAGCATAAATTTGAAGCTGGTCCAGGTCGCACCACCTCTCCAAGCCAACGAACCAGACTTTATAACCCGGCAAGATAGAACCATCTTAGGAACAATTCTCTTCCGGATACGGCAGCGACACAACTTCATTGCGTCCAAGCTACGCCTCAATAAAAGCCTTACAAAGAACACTCCAATCTCAACAGATTTGGAGATAAACGAGGTCAAACCCGGTAAGACCACCGAACACAACAAGAAACCGGCATCTACAGACAGGTTATCGTTCACACCAACATCAAGAACCCAAAAACACTACAAGCTTAGGACCAAAAGTCACAAGAGAATCCACTAATTTTTTGATAGAGAGAAAACAACCAAGATACTATCTAGACTTCATATAAAGCACACAACTAAAAGGAAAAAAACAATTCACTCATAGGATAAGAAGCCGGAACATAGCCCATAACAAACAGAGACGAGAGCCACTTGACTCGCTTAACCTCACACCCAAAACGACCCGATTCAGATTGAAACTAAGGGTAAGTGTTTCACTCGCCTACACGAAGGAAGGGAGGCGGAGAGATCTGAGCTATCAGGATAGGAATCCACTGGTAGGGATGAGAGAGTCACTGCTGCGTCAACACCTCTTCAGATCTGGGACAAACACACCTACATCGAACCGTAGCTCAATCGGCGGACCTCACGACAAGGAAACTGGAAAGCTTACAAGGAAACCACACTAGGACAGGCTCAACGCTGTGGCTCGAGAGCCAATGGACGCTGGCCAATCAACACCATGATAAGCCTCTAAGAACTTATTTTAGAAGGAAGAAGAAGAATGGAGAGATGGAGTCAACGGAGTATGCACGTGAGGCAGAGGAAGGCTGACGTAGGATGGTGAGCTGGCGTTAAAAGAGCTAAGAAGTATAAATAGTTTTTCGTTTGTTATAATTGGATTTTATCAAGTACGATCATTCTAGAAAGGTTGTTGAGAGTGATCTCTCGCGACTAGGCAGATTCAAGAGTTTGTTCTTGAGATCTGAGGATTAGAGTTACATCCGGGACGGAGTCTTTGGTGTAATCCTAATCGAACCTTGTTAATCAAATAAAGATAGTTGTTTGCTTAACAAATTGGTGCGGTGACGCGATCGAAGCTTCGCGATTCCGATCATGGCGAATCTTGAAGGAGACATAGAGGCGATTTACACTCAAGTGGGGGATTTGAAATCTCAGGTGGAGGCGATTCACGGAGGTTGGGCGTTACTGACAAAAGCGAACACGGAGTTGACATCGCGATTGGATTCAGTCCAGCACACGCTATCGCGGATCGAATCATTCATAACGGCAGAGAAATCACAAGGAAAGGCAGTCGCATCCTCTTCTGACTCGGATAATCAGGTACGATCATCTCTTCCTGGGAATCCAATGGATAATCCGTTAGGTTATCGGCGAATTAGTAGTTCCTTGGAGGATAGATCGGGGTTATTGAGAAAGGTTGAATTACCGGTGTTCAAAGGAGTATATCCGAATATATGGTTGAATAGAGCGGAAAGATTTTTCCGATTGGGAAATTACAGTGATCAAGATAAATTTGATTTGTTGTCTGTGGGATTGGAGGGTGCAGTATTGAACTGGTTTTTGATAGAAATGGAAACGATACCATTTAGCTGCTTGAATGACTTCAGAGAGAGGCTCGTGTCACGATTTACACATCGAATTGAGGATGATCCAGGGAAACGTCTGTTTGCCATCTCACAAACGGGGTCAATTACAGCATATATCAATGAATTTGAAGAATTAAGAGGATTGGTGACTGGAGTGGATGAGAAAAATCTCGTTCATGTATTCTTCAATGGCCTTAAACCAGAAATGAAAGAAGTTATAAAAATGAAGGAACCTCAGGGCCTAAGACAACATATTGAAGCGGTGATCAAGATGGAAGATAGCGCTTTCTGTAAATCAATGGCAGCCGTGACTAATTCAGGGACAAGACACTCCTCACAGATTCCCTTACGATCTTCATCTCAATACAATATCACCAAACAGAGTGCAGAACCGGTTGTTAACAGTACCGCCATCAGTAAACAACAGCCGAGTAAACATCAGAAGTCTTCAGTAGGCGCAAAAAGGTTATCTCCAGCGGAAGTAGCTGAAAAAAGGAGATTGGGGTTGTGTTTTAAGTGTGACGAGAAGTGGTCAAAGACACACGAGTGCAGTTTGATGGAGTTAAAAGTGTTAGAGATAATTGATGGGAATGAGGTGGAACTGGACAATGAAGTGGGACTGGATACATTTGAACACATAAATGGAGTCGTTACGGAGTTAATGGAACTTTCCTTAAATTCATTTTTGGGATTGTCCTCAACTACAACAACAAAACTATGGGGTTCCATTGGGAAGAACAAGATCATTGTGATGCTAGACAGCGGTGCGACACACAATTTCCTAGATCCATCAATAATGAAGAAAGCTCATTTGAGCATGGTGGAAGATAAGAAGCAAAATATTTTGTTAGGAACCGATATCATGGTCAAGGGTTCAGGGTGGTGTCAAGCAGTTCAATTCTCACTACCTTCGTTGGATGATGTAGCAGATTTTATTGTGTTGGAATTGGGACGAGTGGACATGATATTGGGTGTTCAGTGGCTGCGCACATTGGGGTGTTGTGAGGTAGATTGGGAAACACATGAGATGTCTTTCATATTCAAAGGACAGCGAGTTACACTGAGAGGAGATCTGTCTCTTCATCACTCGGCATCTTCACTGAATCATGTCCAAGCATTAAGGACTACTACTGTTCTAGGGTTTGACGTTGAATTGATTCAAGTCAACCAACTCAGCTCGCAGCAGGAGATTCCAGTTCCCATTGAGCACTTATTGGGTAGGTACGTGAAAGTTTTTGCAGAACCAACCCAGTTGCCGCCCTTGCGTGACAGGGAGCATGCTATTAACTTGATAGCAGGCACTGGCCCAATAAGTGTCCGTCCTTATCGCTATCCTCATGCGTATAAGGAAGAAATGGAAAAGATGGTTTCTCAAATGCTAACAGCTGGGTTAATTAGACCAAGTCGTAGCCCATTCTCGAGTCCGGTTCTTTTGGTTAGGAAAAAGGATGGTTCTTGGCGGTTTTGCATCGACTATATAGCCTTAAACAAAGCCACTATACCGGACAAATTTCCTATACCAATGATCGATCAGTTGCTGGACGAATTATATGGAGCGTGTGTGTTTTGGAAACTAGACTCAGGGCAGGGTATCATCAGATCAGAATGCAGGAGAAAGACATTCCCAAAACAGCTTTCAGAACTGCGGATGGTCATTATGAATTTGTAGTAATGCCTTTTGGTCTATCTAACGCTCCAGCAACCTTCCAAGCTTTGATGAACGAAATTTTCGGCCCTTCTTGAGGAAGTTCATCTTAGTGTTTTTCGACGACATTTTGATTTACAGTCAATCATTGGATGACCATTTGCGTCATCTTGAAGTGGTGTTGAAGATTTTCGAGAAACACCAATTATACGCAAACAGAAAAAAATGCTCTTTCGGCCAAGCAGAAGTAGATTACTTGGGGCATCTCATTAGTGTGAAGGGTGTGGCGACGGATCCTGAGAAAACCACAGCAATGAGGAAGTGGCCTACTCCAAAAAATGTTAAGGACTTACGAGGATTTCTTGGGTTAACCGGCTATTATCGACGGTTTGTTCAAGGCTATGGAGTCATTGCTCGGCCATTGACGACATTATTGAAGAAAGACGCTTTTGAATGGTCAGTAGGTGCAGATGTGGCATTCAACAAACTCAAAGAAGCAATGTCTACTGCTCCTGTTCTAGCTTTACCAGACTTCTCTTCAGTGTTTGTGGTAGAATCAGACGCGTCAGGATATGGGGTAGGGGCCGTGTTGATGCAGCAAAATCGGCCTATCGCTTATTTCAGTGCAAGTTTATCAGATCGGGAACAGATCAAACCAATCTATGAGCGGGAATTAATGGCCATTGTCCTGGCTATACAAAAATGGAGACATTACCTACTGGGAAGAAGATTTGTGGTACATACTGATCAAAAGAGTCTGAAATTCTTACTGGAACAGAGGGAGGTGTCTCTTGATTATCAGAAATGGCTCACCAAACTGTTAGGATATGATTTTGAAATCATTTATAAGCCGGGTATTGAGAATAAAGCAGCAGATGGGCTATCACGAATACCTCAAGAAGAAAGGGACTTAAGTAACATCTCACTGATGTCTTTGACGTTACCTAGAAGTTTACAGCTGCAGGACTTATTGTCGGAGATAGAAAAGGACTCAGTGTTGCAGAATTTGAAAACATCGATTCAGATGGGGCAACAAGTGAAGAAAGGTTACAAGATTGTGAATGGAGTGGTTTTGTATAAGAACAGATTGGTGATTCCTCGTTCTTCTGTGCATCTTCCGGTTATATTACGCGAGTTTCATGATGGGGTTATTGGGGGTCACTCGGGGGTGTTGAAAACGTTAAGGAGAATACAAGCAGTGTTTCATTGGTCTAAGATGATCGTTGATATACAGCAGTATGTGGCGGCCTGTGACGTGTGCCAACGACAGAAATATTCGACTCTATCCCCTGCTGGCTTATTACAACCATTACCAGTACCCGCACAAATTTGGGAAGGACTATCAATGGACTTTATCGAGGGTTTGCCTCTGTCACAAGGCTCCAATGTGATTTTTGTGGTGGTTGATCGTTTGAGCAAGTTTGCACATTTCCTAAAACTTAAGCATCCATTCACAGCAGTGGACGTGGCTCAACTATTTCTACAAGAGATTGTCAGGCTCCATGGATATCCACTATCCATTGTTTCAGATCGGGACAAAATTTTTCTCAGCTCTTTTTGGAAAAATCTGTTTAAACTCGCAGGAACTCAATTGAAATACAGCACGGCCTTCCATCCACAATCAGATGGCCAAACAGAAGTTATTAATCGTTGCCTTGAGACGTATCTTCGTTGTTTTGCTTCATCACATCCCAAGCAGTGGGCTAAGTATCTGCCATGGGCGGAACTTTGGTACAATACGTGTTTTCACACCGCTCTGGGAACTACTCCGTTTAAGGTCGTATATGGGCGCGATCCTCCTGCGTTGCTGAGATTTGAGGAAGGATCAACAGAAAATTTTGAGTTAGAAGTGATGCTTAAGGAGCGTGATGACATGTTGACACAGATTAAGCTGCACCTGGTGCGAGCACAGGAACGGATGAAGTTTAATGTCGATAAACATAGGCGGGAATTGATTTTTGAAGTGGGAGACAAGGTTTTTCTTAAGCTACGTCCTTACCGACAACAGTCTGTAGCTAAACGGTTATCACACAAGCTGGCTGCTCGTTATTACGGACCATTTGAGGTGACTGAGCGGGTAGGATCAGTGGCTTATAGGCTACAACTGCCAGCCGAGTCGAAGATTCACAACGTCTTTCATGTGTCTCAGCTAAAACCAGTTTTGGGGAAGACACACGAGATTGCACCACTTCCAACTACATTCTCTAACAACGATGAGTTGATTTGTGAACCTACAGACGTTCTTCAGACTCGATACAGTGCCGAGGGTCATCTTGAAGCCTTGATAACTTGGTCCGGACTTCCTGCTCATGAGAATACCTGGGAACGTGCGTCTTCGCTTATCCAGCGTTTTCCTCACTTGAAGCTTGAGGACAAGCTTCGGTTCGCGCCGGCGGGTATTGATAAGCCTCTAAGAACTTATTTTAGAAGGAAGAAGAAGAATGGAGAGCTGGAGTCAACGGAGTATGCACGTGAGGCAGAGGAAGGCTGACGTAGGATGGTGAGCTGGCGTTAAAAGAGCTAAGAAGTATAAATAGTTTTTCGTTTGTTATAATTGGATTTTATCGAGTACGATCATTCTAGAAAGGTTGTTGAGAGTGATCTCTCGCGACTAGGCAGATTCAAGAGTTTGTTCTTGAGATCTGAGGATTAGAGTTACATCCGGGACGGAGTCTTTGGTGTAATCCTAATCGAACCTTGTTAATCAAATAAAGATAGTTGTTTGCTTAACACACCACTTGCTGAGTCTTCTTCTTCGGGGAGAGAGGAGAGAGCGTTTTCCCTGTTTTTTATTATAACTTCTTTTATTCAGTCTCCGTTTTGTTTTTGTAGTGACAACAAATTTAAAGCCATTACTCTTTCATATATAACTTAAGAGACCACACTGGTTTCATCTCTTTCTCACTCATGCATTATTTGGAAACTAAAAACACACAAACAGACACAACAAACAAGTTTTCGAAGTACAGAATCAAACAGTTTCAAGAAAAGAGAAAGAGAGAAATAGAAAGATGAGAGAATATATAGAAGCTTTTGTTTCTGTGTGGAGGATTGTTTTGACTTAAGCATCATCTTCACCGAGAAGAGCGACGAGCATCTTCTCGTAATCTCCACGAGTGTCTTGAGTAATGGCTTTCTCCAATGGAATGCTGTTCCTCCTCTGATACTCTTCTCCGATAACCTTCAAGTCAATCTCAGCCCTTGTAGTCACAATTCTAGTGAGAGCTCCTTCGTCTGTTCCGGTTTTGTTGATAGCAGAACGAAGAACATCCACAAAGTAGAGCTCTGGCCTTGTCAAGCATTGAATGGTTGACCTCAACAGTCCGAGGAACTTGTCGTCCTCATCACCTTCCTCAAGACTCTGTAACATGAAAACCAACAAGAGTTTACCATTATTATATAAAAAACAAGAAACTTAAATTAACTTGAATGAGCAGTTCAGACTTGACCTTGAGGATTTCCTCGCCGTGCTCATCTTGGTAACGATTGAAAGTAGCATTGATCTGAGCTTTGCTCCTTGTGGACAAAATCCTAATGACATCCTCATCGCTGTAGTTCTTGTCCTTGATTTTCTCATGGATCAGCTTAGCTTCTTGCTTTGCAAGTGTCATGTTCACCTCGTCTCCTTCGTACCTGTACGAACTAACAAGAGAAACCAAAAGCTGCAAAAGAAACATACGATTTTAATAAGTGCTTCAGATACTGTGCATAACATCCAAGGTATAATTAGTACTATTACCTTTCTAAAGTCGCCGGTGGTGTGGTGAGCGACGTCCTCTTCAATAGACTTCTTGAAGCGAGCATGGTAAGCTTGCCTAGCGTGAAGAAGCTGCGTTGAGGTCCTTGTGCATGCTACTTCCATAAGCACTTGGTTGCTTGAAGTCCATCTTTTGGTAGCTTCATTAGCCAACAAGGCATCACGCTCACCAGGTTCAAGAGTCCAGAGCAAGATGGCTCTCTGTCCATGAAGGAAAACATATTAAGATAACATCATAACACAGATTTGCCCCTAAAGTTTGGAATCTTCTTACCTCGAAGTCGCTAGTGAGTTCCTTGTCAAGAGTCTTGAGAAGGTCTTCTCCAAAGGTTTCATGGTATGTTTGCCTGATCAGCTTCCTCTGTTCAGCGCTTCTGTGAGCCAAAATTGATATGATCAAGTCCTCGTTGGTACCCCATCCTTCACAAATCGGATTCACAAAAGTCAATCGTCAGATCTAAGAAAGTCACAGACTTCAGCTCCAAGATCATACAAAAGCAATCAAATTGATTCATCTCAAAATCTGAGTGTTGGGTTACAAACAGATCATCAACAATCATCTCTATATTACAGATCTATGTCAATAATCTTATTAATGAATCATTGTCAGCATCAACATGATCAGATGATAATCAAAAGCTCAATCCTGGATCAGCGAGAAAAAACAGGATCACATCAACTATTAGCACTAAAAATCTTCTAGATCCAACACAGAAACAATCAGATCAGTGAAAGAACAAGTTTGATCTACAACAACGCCATCAAGAACATGATCATCATACACTACCGACAACGATCTGGTCGCCTGAGAAAAACGAACTCGATCAACTCAAAACTACCAAACAAGTAATTTAATCAAAAACAGATTCACCAACAGAGGGAACGATGATCAGGTACACAAAATAGACATAGATCAACAAAACATAAAACCAGCAAAACAGAGGAAATGCATAGTACCGTCAAAGGCGCTTTTCAGTTGCTCAGCATCTTCAGATGGAGAAGGAAAATGAGATGAAACCTTAAGGGTCGCCATTTTTTGCTTTGCAGGTTCTTGTTTCTTTCACTGTCTCTCTCGTGAAGTGTATGCTGAGAGTCGAAGCAGATAGATGATTGATTTTAAAGAGGGAAAAGGCTTTGCCGACAAAAATAGAGGGAAAAGGCTTTATGACACGACGTGGCCTGTCCGTATATACTAATGAAATATCCACCCATAAAAAAGATTATACTCTTTCTGCCACGTGTTTCTTGCATCTGCTGAATTATTAGATTTCTTCCCATTCTTATTTATTTTCTTTTTCTATTCGCAAATAATTTCACCCAAACCTCTATCGTAATCTGACTTCGAAGATTTGATTGGTTGTCACCAATCCCAACCAATAATGTTAGACGCGTTTTGAATTTAATTTGTTAATTCCATTTTGTATTATTTCAAGACTATGAATTAAGTAGTCGGCAAGCACTTCGCCAGATCTACTATATACTCGGGATTCACTTCGTATATATGAGGGTTTATTTGCAATCATC
>CAJHQP010008356.1:0-27435 GCA_905132765.1 Moricandia arvensis
TATGGTGACCATCAATCGATGCTCGTTAACCAAGTTGTTTCCCAAAAAGGTTTCTAGCTCCATTATCCATGGCAAGTATATCCGCTACATCTTCTCTCATGACATTTAGTATTCTACCATTCATACTCTTGTGTGACATTCTGGATCTCCCATGATACCGAACTCATCTGGTTGTAGAAAACCATATTCCTTCTTGTGTTCTGCAGCTGAATCTAGCTCAGAGTCTGCTGCTTGATCAGTATTGATTGATGGTGTAAGGTCATCATCGATCGATGTCGATTTCCCGATTCAATGGGAAATGTGATAAATACAGGCCTTTTCCATAGCAATACCATGATAGTCGATCATATCTTCTTCTTTGTAATCTTCGTCATACTCGAGGTAGGCTGGGTTGTAACCACCATCTGCGTGTCAGTTGTTGATCGGTTCTGTGGTGGGCTTGTCGTCGATCGATAGCGAAGGGTGGGTGTCGACCGATTGCTGAACAGCAAACGCGTTGATCGATCGCCTGGACATGGTATCGACCGATGCTCCATCTTCCGACTCTTCATTGAACTCATAATCACAAAATCATGTGGCCACAAGTTTTGCATCATTACACAATTCATTCAGAGTAGCCTTGCTCTTATTCTTGACAGGTTCATAGAAAATATTTTGATGAATTAGAGATAGATACAAGCTATTTAATTTCATATTGCAGATAGTTCCTACGGTAGCCTTGAATGCTCTCCCAAGTAGTAGTGAAGAGTTCCAATCTATCCTTATATCCATCACGTGGAATTCTAGTGGGACTAGAGTGCTGTAAATCTGTATTAGGACATTTTTACCCTCCCTCCGAAGCTCACTTTTGAACAGTCTACAAATGTGAAGAATCATTGGACGGTTCCACTTTAAGGTTCAGCTCCTCTGCCATAGGTTTTGGCATAATGCTCACTGATGATCCAATATCACAGAGAGCGTTGGGGGTATTCGTTACCCTTGATGAAGCATGGAACCACGAATTTCCCAGGATCACTTTTCTTCTTCAAACAAGTCCTCCGTTTCATCTTTTCTCTGTGATAATTGAACATGATCTCTATATCATTGTCTGTCTCACTTGTTTTCCCTGAAAAACATTCACAACTTGTGAGTATAATAAGCTACATCAAAAGGAGTATCTAAAGGAATTTTGAAAACTCTTTTAGTAAAGCTATCCATCTCTTTTTCATTAGCTTCTCTGCGTTGATGTTTGGGATCTTTTGCTTCCACTTGGAGTGTCCCTAATCTTCTCTATCAAGATCCATAGCTTCAGATGTGTCAGTATTCTGTTCTGAAACCGTCATGGTTGGACCCACAATCGAATTCCCATTGATGCTTGGCAGTCGAACCAGATTTCTCATCTATCAATCGATGCTCAGGTCGCATTGTCGACCGATACCTCTATCTCTCTGTCGGTCGGTTGTCTCGTGTAGGTATCAATCAATGTTAGTCGCTTCACATGAAGCTATTGATACTGCACCGTATGAGGCTTTACATGGTAGGCCTTGTCATACACCACTTTGTTGGAAAAAAGTGGGGGAGCGACGTGGCATAGAACCAGCAATGGTTCGAGAGATGGTAGAGCAATTTGAGATGCTCAAGGTTCGGCTTAAGGAAGCCCATTACCATCAAAAGAGTTATGCAGATAAGCATCGTAAGGATTTGGAGTTTCAGGTGAGCGACTTAGTATACCTAAAAATGAGAACATTTCAAGAAGGATCTAAGACTCGGAAGCTGAAGAAGCTTAAACCAAGATATATGGGGTCGTATCCTATTGTGGAGCGAATTAGAGCCATTGCTTACCGATTGGATTTATCAGGAGAGTTATCAGATTTCCATGATATGTTTCATGTCTCAGCATTGAGGAAGGTTGTGAGGGAGGCAAGGCTCATTCTGCAGCAGCCGCCCAGTGACCTTGGTAAACATTTGTCTGCACCTTGTCACCCAATGGAGATTTTGGATCGACAAGTATAAGCGGTTCAGGGAATGATGACCATGATGGTCAAGGTTCGTTGGGAGGGAGATGGGATCCAAGAGGAGAACTGGAGGCTGAGCCACATATGAGGATTGTTACGCACAGTTGTTTCGGGATGAGGTGGCACAGTCGGCTTATAACTCGAATTTGGGGTCGAATTTCATGTTAGTAGGGGAGAGTTGTAACGAACCGAAACTTTTGAGCCAAAAGTTTAGCCTGCTAACAGAAAGACTCAACCCCAAAAACCAAGGTATTTTCTTATAAATACCCCTCTTCACCACTTCATTTCTCTGCATCAAACCAAAAAAAAAAGAGTTAGAAGAAAATAAAGTTGAAAGGGAGAGAATGGTATTTGCATGCAGATTCTGAGCCACCAGGGGTCATCGCCGGAGCCACCACACGCCAAAACCATGCCAAGCTTTTCACCACATATCACCACCCTAGGTAACAACCGGAACCCCAAGCGTTTTAAGTTTAGTTGTGTCTGTTTAGTAAATTAGCCATATCTCCCTAATCGTTGAGAATTGCGCGCATGCAAGGCGACCATTGTGTTCCTCTCTTTAAGATGAAGCCGTAGCTTCCAACCACGCCTCAATCGGAGTTTCTAAAAGCCCGCACACTTCCCTAGACGTTTTGCCGCCAACGCGCATGCGTGGAAATTGCCTTTGTCGCCGTCAACCACCGCCGGACCGCCGTACTCCGCCACTGTCCGTCGCTGATAAGCCACCGTGCTCGGCTGTCGCCATCCGGTGATATTCGCCGGTAACTCGTTCAACCGGTTGATTTGACCAGTTTAAATTAATTTGAAACCGGTCGGTTAAAATTAATTAGATTTCGGTTAGGATAAACTGATTGGTTAATTTATCTATTTTTGGTTAGCGTAAACTGGTGATCTTATTGAAATCAATTTTGGTTAAGGGTAAACCAATTGGTTTAATCAATTTTAATTTGGATAAGGGTTGACTTTGAGCAGGCGCAATTACTTTTTTGCTGCCTTTGACCAGTCCGAATTTTTCCCATTTTAAATTGTTCGAAGGGCGTTTTGACTCGTTTTTGCCATGGTTTCAGATTTGGAGTCTATTTTAGCAGATGGAGATCATAGACACCAATTCTCCCCATTGCTAAGGTGGAGGCTACTCCGTTTAAATCTCGAACTAGTTTAGTGCTGCTATTATGAAAAGTCTGGTTTTGAAACATCTTCCGTCCGTGTGAAATCGAGTCTTGAGTTTCATTTTATTTTTGATTGTTAAAATGGAAATAGGATAATAGATTATTCAACGGACGCGTGAAATGATTGATGCTGAGAAATGCTATATATGTATGTACATAGTTATTTAGTAGGGACTATGTGCGAGTGCGGAGGCTCAAAGATGTCTGGCTATCGACACAGCAAGTGTTTGTGCGGGGGCTCAAAGACATCTGAGCTATTGACGCAGAGGGTGTTTGTGTGGGGGTACAGATATGTTTGTACTATAGACACAGTGGGTGTTTTTGCGGGGGTATGTGGGAACCGAAATTCGTACTGTTGATTTCCGTTGAATTAGGAACGTAGGGTAAACCCTAGTTTCCTAGAGGTCATGGGTATCTCATAAACCACACGCCAATCAATCAGAATACGAAATAAATATAGAAAATAAAGGAAGAATTGAAAAGAGACCAAATAGATGTCTTATTCCGAATTTGCGAATGAGCGGTTACAACAGGATAGGAGCCTTGGCTATGAGAGCTGGCAGCTAGATCCCTAGTTTTAACAACCTAAGACTGCAAAACCCTAGTTGAGTCGCAGCTCGAATAACAAAATGAAAAGTTTCCTAAATACTCTAAGTTATATGTTTCCTCTAAGTAGAGATTATTGTGTGTCCCTTGCATCATCACCCTCGAGGTCCTTATATATTCCTCTAGAGGCGGTTTGCTTTTCTCTTACTGCCCTTGGTCGACTTTATCACTTCGTGAAAATATTCCTTTTTTCCTCGTTCTTCATGATTATCTTTGAAAACTTAACATTTATCCTCCGATCTTGACATTTATCTTCCGGACATAACATTTATCACTTCCTGCAAAATTAAAGATAAACCGTCACAAATTTTTGGCTCAATTTCGGATAAAATCGTGAGTGGGACTTTAGCCGAGTATTAGACCTAATCGGGCTGTTTTTGACTTAGGTTTTTTTACGATTTTATCGAAAGAGAATTCTTAAGACAATGTTGTTCGAGAATTAGGATTTTTTGTATGGGGCGTGCGACTCCAGGTGTTTAGTTAATTGTTATCGTCGTAACCGATTTTGACCCCAATAGTTAGCCCCCCAACTCGTCAGAACTGTGAAGTGAAACCTCCCAGACCTTGTACATGGGCCTTACCTCTGTTTCATGCCAACCCCGTAGAGGGTTGTCCCAGCGGAATCTGTCCAAATTGGCTTGCGGCTATTTGGAGCCATTGCCGAGTTCCTGAGTTAGTCGACTTTCGTCTTCCGGAGGCTGGAGAGGTCGCTGAGCTTCCACCCGAAGGTTACTTTACGTGTTACGAGGTGTACCTGATGCAGTGTCATTTGTGGTTTCCTATTTTCGAGATCATAGCGCGACTTCTCGACTTTTTGAAGATATCGATTAGTCAAATAAACTTGTGTGGTTTGCAGCATATTGTTGGGATTCTTGTGCTAAGTTAGGAATTAGGTATGCCGTCGATGCAAACCATATTGACGCTTCCTTAAACCGGTCAGGAAGTCATCCATAGTTCAGTTGAGGCCTCGGTCGAGGATGACGATCATAAGGGAATTCGTGCGGAACTATCATAACTGGCGGAAGCACTTCTTTTTCGTCCGCGTTGGAGATGCGTCTCTAGAAGCAAATGCCCTCTCCATTTTTAGGACCAAATGGGGTCTGAAAGGTATCCTTGATCAACTGTCGTCCCTCCCTCTCTTTTTATTTCAATTTTGGTGGAGTTCGATCTCTAATATATTTTGATTACATTTTATTTTTAGATAATAATATTTTCCTTCCGAGTCCGAAAGGTCTGGATACGATCCGATACTTGCTTCGCGGTTGCCCATGTTTTTGGTCAACGTTTAACCCAAAAAGGGTCTGTCGTGCTCTTGCTCTCCACCGTTCTCGGTACCAACCAGATCTGTCGGTAGAGGAAGGGTCGGAGGTGACTATGGACGGATTTGTTCCGTTCACGGTTCGCACGAGAGAGGAAAGATCAAAGACTTGCAAGGACAAACAAATTGTTGTCGAGGATGAGGCGGCTAACGAGCGATGCTCCTCTGACAATATACTAAGAGACTACCTAAATATTCAAGTAGGCGGGAGTAATGGTGAATGGGACGGTCTCAATGAGCTGCTTGGTTTTGATTATCCGCCGGGCGGGAGATGTGTCTAGCCAAACTCCAGAGTTTACCCAAGCGTTGGGGATGGTCAACGGGGTAAGTGTTTATTATTCTCTTTTGAGGACAAGCTTTTTCTTGACTTTGAGATACTTCACAGGGTCTCCTTATGATGAACCAAGCACTTGATGCGAGCTGCCAGGAGGCTTGCATGGCACAGTTCATGGATGATATAGCCAACAATGATATTGCTCATCTGAGAGATGAGTTGGAAAGTTCTCGTCGTCGTGAGAGGGATTCGGTCGCGATGGAGGTTTGTCACGCTTATAGGCCAGCGCAGAGAGAAATGGCTGAAGTCATGAAGACCCGTCGCGAAATTCGAGGAGCTTATGAAGGGTTATAAGGACTTCGGGGATTATCGTGAGTGTCGTGGCGCTGTGGGCGGACTATACCTCACGCAGGCACCTGATTATTCGTTTGGTGCCGAATATGCGAGGCAGACCGGGCGCATGAACGAGAGGGATAGAGACTTTGCGATTCCTCAGATCGAGGAGAGGATTTGGGAAAAATGGAACCTGATTCATGTTTCTCCCGACACGGTGGAGGCCGAGGCGGCACTATCAATGAGACGGCGAGGTAAACCAGCCGACGGATCCTCTGGACGTCAATGACTATTCTCTTGGTAGATCGATGACCAGGTTCTTTGATTTTGATGAGTAATCGCGAGGTCATGACTGATTTGGGAATGCGTTCTTCTGCATTATTGTATGTTTCTGTTTTGTTCGTTGTCGGCCGACTATGGTCGTATGTAGCGGGACTGGCTGAGTGTGGGTGTTTTTTAACAGTGCTTTTTATGATAAGTGGGTATTTAAAAATATGTTTGGAATTTGTAGAAAGAAAACTCGAGTTGTCATCTTGACTTCCTTCCTTTTTTGCGGATCATCATATTCGTTGTTCGTACGAGATGTTCGAGGAGTTTCGAAGTTTTTGAGATCCTTTAGATACGGATGAAGAGACATGCTTCTAGGATCTTGTATCTTCTTGATATCATGCCTTGAGACGTTATAGACCATTGTGCTAGGTTTAGGGCAAGACCTAGGTTTACTTTCGGTTTAAGGCTTTGGGATGACTAAATGAATTTTGTTTTGCATGTTTTAATTTTAACCTGAATCTGTTCCGATTTAAAGTCCGCGATAGGTTCTCGGCTTATATGACTTGTTTGTTCGGAGTCGAGCATCTCTTCAGGGACAATTTTTAAGTCTCCCGAAAGTGGTGAACAAAATTTTGGATTTATTTTATAGCGGGCTTTTTATCCTATTCGGTTGTGAGAAGATCTGTCCTTAGGACGGACCTGGTTTCGTTCGTTTAAGACGGTTAAAGTGCGCATGGACTGAGGTGTCTTCTCAAAAATTCAGACGACGTCTCGCCTATTGTTTCGAAAAATTACTTTGAGTAAGTAATGCTCATGAGACCAGGGTCTCGTGCTTTTGTCGGGAATCGAAATTGATGATTTGACTGAGATAAGATAGTGTGGAGTTGATTCGTTTCAAGGCAGAACAATTTTTCGCGAGTTTCCGTTTCTAAGATGTTGCGATAATCGTTTTGCTCATGTATGGATGTATAACATAGTGTTTCTTTGCGTGATGATAGAAAATTTACGCAATTATAAAGAAGTCTTTATTGCCAAAAAAGTTTTGAAAATTTCGAATACAATGCAAAATTTTATATTCATGAACTAGGAATATACGAGTATTCGTATATGTACCCACTCCCCCCCCTTTTTAAGGAGGGGATATCTGAACTCGTATTTTTACGAGCTGCCTACGTACCTCTTTCGAGGGTCAATCCATCTCGTAGTTCTGCTTGTTTGGGCGAGTCTATTTACTCGGCCGTAGTGTTTATGTTGATTGCATCAGTTGCTGGATCGACGTCTTCCATTGGAGTTGTGTTCTTCGGTAGGCTTGATGCGTCAGGCACTGGAACTGGTTGTTCATTGGCCGTTGCTTGAGCCGACGGTTATGGGTCGTCCTTGTCCGAAGTATTTTCGGCTGATGCATGGGCTCTCTTCGGGCGTTTGGTCTTTGCCAACGCAGTGTTCGTGATTTGTCTTAGGTTGTACTCGGCCAGGAAGCAGCGTCTTGACTGCTTCTGAAAGCCACAGATCACGGCAATCCCGTTATGAGTTGGGAACTTAATGCCTAAGTGATAAATCGATAGGACTGCCTTCATGGCGTTTAGCCAAGGCGTGCCCATGATGACGTTGTAGATGGCCGGGTGGTCGATGACCTCGAAATCGACGATCTTGGTGACTTTTTTGCCGCAGCAAGTAACTTAATCGATCTGAGGGTCAATGACGTCATGCCAGAAGAACCGGTTAGTGGCATTCGCCGGCGTCTCTCTTGTTCTCTCTGAACCTGGTTCTACCCATCGCAACCTGAAAAGCCTGCAGGTGTGCCTTAGGATTAGTGGTTCCATCGTATGGCATCACTTTGACCTTCCCAGGATTACGAGTAGTAAAGGGTGTTTTACGAGCCTCTTCGAGTAGCAGATCGATCTCTGATTTTGTGCTAGTATCGTGGTGGATTCGGAACTTCACCGCCTTAACTTCGGCCACCGCTTTCATGATATCATAGCAGAGATCGTGAATTTCGGAACTCTTGCTAGCAGATTTCCAACTTTTTCAGCATTTGCTCTGAGTGCTCCGAGTTTGCTCTTCGGCCAGTTCTTCTTGTTCTTTCCAGAAGATAGCTTCTTCCAATTCGTTCATAGGGTTGTCGAACTGGGATTCGTCCTGAGCCACTCGGCTCCTTGTGCAGCAAAAATGTATGTCTTCTTCTGTGGGTTCGGATTGATTGCTAGATTCCACGTCGACGCGTTCGACTTCTTCTTCTTCTTTATCTTTTTCAATAAGAGGAAGATCTCCCAGGTTTTTCTGTGTTGGCGCGGGGGTCAGTTCGTCAGGGTTTTTGTCCAGACGTTTTGCCTTGCGCATTTTGGGACCGGTCCAAAGGTGTTGCGAAGTCGAGTCTTCTTCCGCGGATTCGGGTTCTTCCACGCAGAAAAAATGGCCATGTTCTTCTCTGTAAGGGTTTCAACCTGCTTAGCAAGAAAGTACAAGACCTTATCCTGTTCTGCCGACTTCTTCTCAAAAGTCGAGAACATCTTCGTCACCTCCTTGAAGGCTGCAGTGTTTGCGTCGGCGTTAACCGCAGTGACATTCGTCGCTGGAGTGTTTTCAATGTATTCGTCGACGACGTTGTCGTCACGAGGCTGTTGGTTGTTGAGATCTGACATGGTTTGACTGAGCGTTGATGGCTGAGAGTTAGATTGATCTGTACCCCCCCCCTCCTTTTAGCGCCAAATTGTGGGTACCAAAATTCGCACAGTCGATTTCAGTTGAATTAGGAACGTAGGGTAAACCATAGTTTCCCAGAGGTCCCGTATATCTCCTAAACCACACGCCAATCAATCAGAATGCGAAGTAAAGATAGAAAAATATAGTAAGAATCAAAAAGAGAGCAAATAGATGTCTTATTCCTAATTTGCGTATGAGCGTTTACAACAGGATAGAAGCCTTAGCAATGAGAGCTGTCAGCGAGATCTCTAGTTCTAACAACCTAAGACTGCAAAACCCTAGTTGATTCAGCAACTCGAATAACAAAAACGGAAAGTTTCCTAAATGCTCTAAGTGCTATCTTTCCTCTCAGTAGAGATTTCCGTGTGTCCCTTGCATCATCACCCTCGAGGTCCTTATATACTCCTCTAGAGGCGTTTTCTCTTTCCGCTTCTGCCCTTGGTCAAATTTATCGCTTCGCGAAAATATTATTTTTTTCCTCGATCTTCATGATTATATTTGGAAACTTAACATTTATCCTATGAACTTGACATTTATCTTCCGGACTTAACAGTTATCTCTTTCTGCAAAATAAAAGATAAACCGTCACAAATTTTGGGCTTGATTTCAGATAAAATTGTGAGTGGGCCTGTAGCCGAGTTTTATACCTCATCGGACCATTTTTTGACTTAAGCGTTTTTACGATTTTTTTTGAAAGAGCATTCTTAAGACAACGTTGGTTCGAGGGTTAGGATCTTTTGTATTGGTCGTACGACTTCAGGTTTTTAGTTAAATGTTATCGTCTTATACGATTGACCAGATCCTTTCACGAGAAAACGAGTCCTTTCGGTAGAGTTCCAACGTCAGTCTCGATCGAGATGAAAAAGATAAGTTCGATCAAGTTTTGTAAGAGGGAGTTACGAGGATGAGGTGAAAATGGATTGATTGATCCAACATGCCGAACGGGCGATTCGGATTGCTTGTGCTACCTAAATTGCCCGTTTGGCGAGTTGGTCGGCCCACGCTGTCCAACTCTCCCTTTCGGCGAGTTGAACTGGTCCAACTCACCGAACGGGCGAGTTGGTCGTTTCTTGTGGTTCAATTTGCCCGTTCAACGAGTTGGACGTCTTTCTCGGCCAACTTCTCTAGTCTATTTGTTGTGTTGTCGTTTAGGGATGCATTGACCCTAAGTCTTAAGACAAACTCTTCTTGATGGCTCACTTATGCAGACTATTCCTTCGTGGTCAGCCGAGATTTGACTTCGATTTTTCTCGTTCCCTTTTTCTGAGATATTATCTCTTTTTCACAAAGAGCGCATATTCTAGTAGCTTTCTAACATTGATTCCATCGTAACTGATTTTGACCCCAACAGGGTATAAAGACTTTTGTACTATCGACGCAACGGGTTGTTGTGTGGGGGTACAGAGACAGATTGTACTATCAACACAGCGGTATGTATATTCTTGTTAGGAAATGTGCGGTGTAGAGAGTAGCTATGAAATATAAGCGCATGCGTGGTAGTTGACTAGTGTAATGGATCTTTATTGGTTGCTTTGTGTGGTGTTTTATGCACCGTGTTTGGTTCATATTAGAGCTAGGCCTAATATTGAGTCAGTGGTTTGCGGTTTAGCATACTATACCTCACTGAGTGACTCCCTTTTTACTAACCCCTCCTTTCTTTCCCTTTTTCAAGTGAGTTTGACGATCATGAGGGATGATATTGGCTGGTGTTTTCTTTTGGGTTTTAGTACTTTTGGACTTCCAGACTTTTGGCCCTTTGGACCTTTATGCACTATATTTCTTTCGGATTTCAGACTTTCGAATTATGTTGCTATCTATATTTTTGGATATTATGTTATTAAGGGTTTTCTGACATGATGTTGACTTATAAATTTTTATAAGTGGAGATTCAAAATATTAATATTTAATTATTTTATTTCGAGAAAGTGAAAACTGCGGTAGTCACACTCAGATTCCGGGTATCTACTATGGGATGATTGGTAGTACTTAGCCAATGAATCTGGTTTAACATAACGAGAATACAGGTCATCATCTTCTCTTCATGAAGAAGCGAGGTATGTCCTAGGTTGTCTTTCGGGACTACGGTACTCTTATCTGTGATAAGGGCCTCTCTCGTAAGGGTCTAGAGCAACCACTAAGGTTGGTGACTCGGGCGAGTTTCGAGACAGGATTTCCCTTCTAGAAGTTATATGGTCATACGGGTTGTAGCCTCTCTCAGATAGATGAAGACAGACTTCTCTGCGGTCATGCCTCTCCATCTCTGCATGTCTCAAAAGCCATTCATTGTCCACAGATGGAAGGTAGGAGTCCAGATGAACACAGTCTCGGTAAAATGAATCAGGTGCCAGAACTGAGTAATCCTTCTGGGTAGGTTCATCTCTGAGAAATAAATCACGCAGTGGTACTCCCTCTCACTGAGAACTAAATCACGTGGCAGTTCATCTCTGAGTGGAGTAGGTGCAGCATGTATGGTGTGACACCCCGACCCAGCATAGCTGAAATGGTCGGCGATATCATGACACTTGTCTCCAGCTACAAGGCTGAAACAATGTGTCTTTAGGATCCCAGGACGTCATTGACAAAAAACCACCAATATGAGCCCAACCTGAAATGGAAAGGAAGGAGGAGGAGTGAGCATTTCGACAAAAGCTCAGTTAGGGAACTCCATGAGCCCCGAAATCATCACCCGACATTCACCATACAACATAACAAAAGCTCTACCTAGAACATCCAGTAAAGCAAGAGCGATCAACAAGAAACGAGGATTTAGTGGTTTGTAACGCTTTAGCGATCTACTAAAAACACCAAAAATGAAAATCAACTTCAGACTATTATTTTATTTCAAATAATAAGTTATTTGTTGATTGGAGTTCTAATCCGCTTTCAAGTTTTCTCAACAGAAAAATGACGGATCTTAACAACACACCCATTGATACCACCATTGATACGCAAACTCCATTCAACACTGCTCAAACTGATGAGATCGTGATAATCATTGACGCAACAATGACACCTACCCTTCCAGTGGGTAATGTTGCTGATGAAACCACGCGCCATAGTCGTTCGATGCTGGTCTCTATCAAACGGGTTCTATTCAAGGAACCCAAGTGCTCTGGTTTCAGTTCTAACTCCTCCAACTGTACCAAGCTTGTTCACTCAAGGATTAATGCCAGACAAGTTTGATGGCAAAGGTCTCAAAACGTGGCAAAAGAAGATGATGTTCTTCTTGACAACAATGAAGCTGGATAAATTCATCAAAGAGAACAATCCTGTTGCCCCTTACGGGATTGATGATGTGCACACTCTTGCAAGTGTTGACAATTGGTTGCATTCCGACTTCAACTGCAAAGGATACATTTTGGGTCGCCTTATTGACCCATTGTACCAAGTCTATTGTGAGATTCCCACGTTGAAAGATCTATGGAGATTACTGGACAAAAAGTACTAAGGAAAGGACGCTGGATTTCAGAAGTATGTGGTTGCAAATTTCCATGACTTCAAAATGATGTATTCAAAACCCATCATGGATCAGGTTGAAGCGCTCTAGCTCATCTGCCATGAAATCGCTGCTAAAGGAATGTCTATCTGCAAGACATTCACAACTCTACGCTTCATTCAAAAGCTTCCTTCAAGCAATTCGGATTTCAAGAACTACCTGAAGCACAAAAAATAAGAAGATGGGTCTCGAAATGCTTATTATGAGGATTCATATGGAATCCAAAAACCAAATTGCTGAAAAGGTAAATGCTAAGGACCATAATGTCAACATGGTTGAGCACAAAGGCAAAGGAAAGGCGCACACCTACTCTCTTGGCAAGCCTTCTAAAACAGCTGCATTCCTGAAGGCTTCTAGACCAAATTTCAATAAGAAAGGCATTGAAATCAATGCGAATGTGGAGAAATTCAAGGGAAAATGTCACTACTGCCACATAGTTGATTATCGGACTATTGAGTGTCGTAGAAAAATTAGAGATGAGAAGGCTCAAGCGCATCTCACTAAGGAAGATCTCGTTGCTGTGGTGACTGAGGTCAACATGGTTGAGAGCAACAACCCTAAGGAATGGTGGTATGATACAGGTGCCACCACCCACATTTGGACCAATAGGGCGATGTTTAGAAAAGCAAGACTCAGGGGAAGTTGTTCATAGGAAAACTGCAGTCTCCAAGATTGAAGGCCACGGCAAGGTGGTTATGAAGATGACATTTAGACGCGAAGTCCCTATGCAGAATGTGAAGCATGTGCCTGACATAAGGAAGAACCTTGTCTTGGGAACCTTGCTCAGCAAGAATGGATTAGCCACAACCCTTGAGACGGACAAGTTTGTGATTAGGAAGAATGGGATGTATTTAGGAAAGTGATATGTTAAGGATGGACTGGTCAAAATGAATTGAATAACAGTCACTTTGAAGAATGTAGCTCCGAAAAACTCAATGAATAAGAAAGAGCCAGTTGCTTATTTGATTGAGTCTTTTAATATATGACATGAAAGATTAGGCCATGTAGACTACAAATCCATACAAAGATTAATAATCTAAACCTAATCCCAAAATGTAAAACAAGTAAAGAAAAATGTGAAGTATGCGTACATGCTAAGCTCACAAAAACACCATCACCTCGTGTTGAAAGAACGAGAAAACCTAGAGATTTAATTAACATAGATTTATGTGATTTAAAATACATACAAACTAAAGGTGGGAAAATATTTTGTGACCTACATAGACGACTGCACAAAATATTGTTATGTATATCTATTACGTAGAAAAGATGAAACCTTAGAAAAATTCAAAGAATTTAAACTCGAGGTAGAAAACTAGCTTATAACAACTATTAAGATAGTTAGAAGCAATAGAGGAGGCGAATATGATGGTCCATTTAATGAATTCTGCAAAGAACATGGAATGATCCATCAAACTACACCTCTTTACTCACCAGAATCTAATGGAGTTGCTGAACACAAAAATAAAACTCTAAAAGAGATAATTAATGCAGTGTTGCATGAATCTGGGTTATCCCATAACATGTGGGGGGAAGCGTTGCTTACCACTAATTATATCCTCAAGAAAATTCCACACAGAGTAACTGGTAAAACTCCATATGAACTATGGAAAGGTAATTTACCTTCGTATAAATACCTCAAAGTGTGGGGTGTTGGTAAAAGTTACGGTACCGCCGCCAAAGAAGGTAACTATTGGACCTAAAACAATGGATTGCATCTTCATTGGGTATGCACATAATAGTACTGCCTATCGGTTTCTGGTACATAAATCTGAAATATCATATATTCATGAAAATATAGTAATGGAATCAAGAAATGCATCTTTTTCGAAGACATTTTCCCATGCAAGAAAAAACAAGGTTCAAAACAAACTCGAGAAGAAAGAGACGACGACTATGTTTAAGAAACTGAGACAGATGTCTAAATTTCCATAAATGATATTTCAAAAAATGAAAAAGATGAACCTAAAAGGAGCAAAAGAACTCGAAAGAAAAAAACTTTTGGTGAAGATTCTTATTGCGTTTTTAGTAGAAAACGATCCAAAAACTTTGGCAGAAGTCATGGCTTTACCAGACGCTCCATTTTGGAATGAAACTGTCAGAAGTGAATTCGACTCTATCATGCAAAATTCTACATGGTATATAACGGATTTACCACTTGGCTGCAAAGTATTATAGGTATTCTCTCTCCCATCTCTCTACTTTCTCTCTGTAAGTATTGTTGTTTATAGCATATATAGCTTTTATTGGTAAGACAAATGCCTCCGAGGAGACTTCTTTTTCGGGAAGAGAAGGGAAAAGCGGTGGCGGCCACTTCTAGCTCGGCCAAGGATGAGACCACCAATGAACCGCTCGAAGACTTCGATCTGGTTCATCGCGACGCGCTAAAAGATGTCGCCGGTCTCAGTTTGTTGCAGAGCTCCTGGTTGTTGAAGCAGAGAGGCAGTTCAGAGGAGAGGATGGTGGCAACTCTTCGGCGGATGCATCCGACGAGAGCATCCGACGAGACATGCTCTCCGCTGGTTTGTAGAAAGCGAGCGGATGTTTCTCCCTTCCCGGTTCTGACTTGCTATGAAGGCCGCGAGGTCTTTAAGCAGCTCCGGGCCATTCCTTCTGATATGCTACGTCTTGCTGTCGTTGAGGGGCAGGAATGGAGAGGAGTATGGGGCACCTGGTCGAATTCCACAAGCGTGGAGAGACTTCTTAAGGAGTGCGACGCGGTAGGTGTCACCTATTTGATACCGACAAATGAACAGAGGCCTTGGTCTCCACCAATTGGTTATCAGTGCGTATACGAGTCATACTTCCAGCGAGACACCAGATGATGGTTCTCGATAGTCCTTTATGGAATGGACGGAGTCGCCACATGAGGGAGAACCTCCCATGATAACGTTTAGATGCATCGGTTGCGAAGTTCGTTTCAGATTTATCTGTGTGCGAAGGTCGAACGCTGAGTCGTTACTAGTTTCAATCAGCATCTGGCGAGATTTTTGATTACAGAGCTTCTGTCGGAGATCCGACGGTTTGGTTCGATTGGGTCGGATCCTGAGGTCATCGGCTTTGGAGTTGAGTTGGCCGCGGAGGTCCGTGTCTTTGAGTTGTTAGTAACGTGTTTCCGGGGTGTCGTCTTTGGTGACCTTTCTCGCCTTGGAGGATTCAATCACATCTTGTAAGTCTGAGGCGACACCGCGGATGCCTCGGTCATCTATTACTCTTCGCTTCAGCTTGTCCCTTAGGTTCAAAATTACAGCTTGAGAGCTGCTTAGTTCGGAAGTCCTATGGTCTATTTTTGTTCGTAGATCCTCGGTTCCTGGGGCAGCATCGTCATCCGACGAGACATTCTGGCAGGATAGGATTAATTGAACGCGTCGTCAGTGGCAGGGTTTTTCTTCGTCAACCAACAAATCTCCCATTTCTTTGTTTCTCGGGACTACTTCCGTTCCCGTGGCATCGGCATCATTCCGGAACGCTCCTGCTTGTTGCTTTTGGAGCTTTTTCTCCTTGATCTTGCTCCAATTTTTGGCATTCTTTTGCTTGGGCCTGGGCGGTTCCACTTTGGCTGTGCCGTTTCTGAAAGATGCTTGGAGTGCCTCATGCAGTTGTTTTCATTCGCATATATCGTGACCCTTCATCTAGTGGTTCTCACAGAATTTGTTAAGATTGACAACATTGGATGGTCCGGTCAATGCCTCTACCTTTCTGTCGGTATCCTTGTTCTCCGATGGTTGGGGCCAGGAGTTCCACCCTTCCCCGCGTACGACTAACGCTGAATTTTGGATTTCTTCTTCATTAACGACGTACACGAAACCCTTCTTGGAGGTCGCTTTGTCACCGGCCGAATGTTTTCGCGGTTCTTGCCGCGCATCCGATGCTTTCGGTGTCGACTTGGAGGCGTTCTACCTAGTGATGATTGCCCGGGTATCTTCCTCCATCCTGATGAAGTTGTTGGAGCGAGCTATAGCGTCTTCCAAGGAAGTCGTTGGGTTGCGATAGAGGTCGTCTCAGAACTTTGAGTAAACGTACAACGTGTTCATCATGGCGTCGATGGCGATGGCGTCGGGGACGTTCACCTTAGAGACAACGTTTTTTTAACTTTTCCATCAAATCTCGGAGCGCCTGTCCCGGTGCTTGGGATAATTTCCACAAATCCGAAGCAGTTGCTCCTTGGCTAGTAAACATGATATAATGTTTCAAGAACGCGGTGGACAAGATGTGGAAGCTGTCGATAGATATGTCGGGAATTGGAGAGAACCAGTTGAGTGTTGGTCCGTCGAGACTTTTGATGAAAAGCTGCCAAGATCAAGCATCCTTTTCGGTGTCGGAGAAATTTGCGCGTGCTAGGGCGATATAAATGAAAGGACGTGCTCAGCAGGATCCGAGTCACCGCGGAAGGTCGGCAGGCAGATTTTCTCTGTTGGTCAGATGCGCACGCCGCTGATTCTTGCCAAAAAGGGGTTCGGAGCGTTGCAGCGAGGACTCTGTCGATCTGTGGCGTAGAGCTTGTTACGCCGTATATTTTAGAGTTATGTCCATGAGCGACTGTTTTAGCTCTGCTATTTCCCGGAACATTTGTGGATCTGAGCTATTGTTGGTCGGGATGGCGCGTGGGAGCTGAGCGGCTTCATTGCCTGCTGCGTGTGATGGGTTTTCGACCGCAGGTGCATCCTGCTGGGTAGTATTTGTGTTAAAGAGCCTTCTACAGACGGTGGTTGGGTTACTCCCGGAACCGGCGAGGGTGGCGAGTTGCGCGTTAGTGGCTTTCTGAACTTTTTCCTGCTGCAAGAGACACACCATAACGGTGTCCATGAACTCTGTCATGGATGGTGTCGTGGCGGCGGGAATAACTCATGTCTTTCATCGGAAGTGGTAGAATCGTCAATCAAACTTATAACATTACTTAAAAGGCCCTACGGTCGACGTCAACTGTTTGAACCGAGTTCAGTCGGTTTGTAATCGAGAGACAGAACTCGTCAGTGGGTCGTTCTGAAGACGTTTTTACTAAATCGGAAAATACGTTTATTCGTTTATATAAAGGGAAAAAGTTCGACAAAGAGAGTGACCGGTGCTTATAGAGCTGTCCGGTGAGTACAAATCGTCGAGAATAAGATATAAACCCTAATTCTAGCCGCTAGTGGTGAGTGTCCTCCTTTATCTTTGGCTCTTTCCTTCCATTTATAGGCAACTTCCCGAAAGGGTGCCCTAGGTAGATTTATCTAATTGGACTTTGCTCGAACGGGCCTGCTGATCGCGCTGTTAAGTCACCTTTTAGTCGTTCAAAAGAGCCGACTAAATTACGCTTGGAGGCTAAAAGCAGTCTAAAGCGGGGCGTATGTAAGCCACATGCTTTAAGCTGCGAGCCGAACCTTGGCGGACAGCTCCAAGTCAAATAGATTAGGCCAGCTATTTCATGAGCCTTGTATGGAGATGTAATCCACCTCCTACACCACCTGAACAGTAGTGCCTCATAAGATTTTCTTTTTCATCAGCTTTTTGTCTGTCTTAACAATCTTGAAGAACTTGCTTCAACAAAAGCAATAACGGAGAGATTTTCTACAGTCTTGTTCTCTATTTTTTTCTCCTCAACAGACGCAGGAATTAAAGGGTGCCTCCTCCAGTTTCGCATCAATGGAAGTTTCTACAAACTTCTCATCATGTCCAGCAGAGGTTTAGCCAACCTGGTTTTCATTCTTTTCAGCTTCAGCTTCAACTACCACTTCCTCGGCATCTCATTCTCAACTACAAAGGTCTTAAGTGTTTCCTCATTCTCATCTATATTAGAATTACGTAGCTCCATTATTATGAAACAAGGAGATTTTAATGCGTAATCACTGCAAGTAGAGTTTAATTAAGCTACCAAGGAGCAAACAAATGGAAAAAAAGAAGAAGAAGAAGAGATCATGAATCATGGTACATGAAGAGAATCAAAGGACTTTACGGTTACTGTGTGGACTCTAAAACTAAGTAACAGGAAACTCCAACAAAATCACATCTTATTCCTGTCTAAACCCATCCTGCCATAAACAATAATTGAATACACCAGAGTGGGTTAGCAAGCAGGGTGGTCCTGAGCATAGTGAAATGAAAAATTGGCCTAAAGTCCCCAAATGGATATTAAATTTTTTTTTTATAAAATTCTTCCTACATTGCTTAGGGCCTCTAACATCCGAGGGATGCCCCTGCTAACAAGTCATCTTTATCGCCACAAAGGACTAAACGTGGATAAGTAACAGATAATCAGAACTTATAATTCCATCCGAACTAGCTTCATTGCAGTAACAAAACTGTTGGAGATGGGCCTAGCACAAAAGTTCATTAACTGTTAGATTTAAAATCAAGCTCGGCCCATTAACTAAATAATGGCTCCACTAAAAAACAAGAGTGTACTTTCATTATAAAAGGAGGTTAGAAGGGACTGAAAAAAGGAGAGACCACAAGAGTCAAAGACGATCTCTCAACTCCAGACGAACTCGCCTTTGACTACCTGAAAACTACCACTAGAAATCCGAAACGACCTTTCCTATCTAGGACGAGCTCGCCTCCGATGACCAGAAAACTATCACCAGAAGTCTGAGACAACATCTTCTATCCAGGATGAGATTACCTCTGACGCCAGAAAACTACCACCAGAAGTCTGAGACGATCTCCCTTATCTTGGAAAAGCTCATATCTGATGCTTTCGGTGTCGACTTGGAGGCGGTCTGCCTAGTGATGATTGCCCGGGTATCTTCCTCCATCGTGATGAAGTTGTTGGAGCAGGCTATAGCGTCTTGCAAGGAATTCGTTGGTTGCGATAGAGATCGTCTTAGAACTTTGAGTGCACGTACAACGTGTTCATCAGGGCGTCGATGGCGATGGCGTCGGGGACGTTCACCTTAGAGACTACGTTTTTGAACTTTTCCATAAAATCTCGGAGCGCCTGTCCTGGTGCTTGGGATAATTTCCACAAATCCGAAGCGGTTGCTCCTTGGCTAGTAAACATGATATAATGTTTCAAGAACACAGTGGACAAGTCGTGGAAGTTGTCGATAGATATGTCGAGAAGTCGAGAGAACCAGTTGAGTGCTGGTCCGTCGAGACTTTCAACGAAGAGCTGGCAAGATCCAGTGTCCTTTTCGGTGTTGGAGAAATTTGGGTGTGCTAGGGCGATATAAACGCACGGACGTGCTCGGCAGGATCCGACTCACCGCGGAAGGTTGGCAGGCGGATTTTCTCCGTCGGCCAGAGGCGCATGCCGCTGATTCTTGTCAAAAAGGGGTTAGGAGCGTCGCAGCGAGGTCTCTGTTGATCTGTGGCGTGGAGCTTGTTACGCGGTGTATTTTAGAGTTGATGTCCATGCGCGACTGTTTTAGCTTTGCTATTTCCCAGAACATTTTTAGATCTGAGCTATTGTTGGTCGGGATGGCGCGTGGGAGCTGAGCGGCTTCATTGCCTGCTGTGTGTGATGGGTTTTCGACCGCAGGTGCATCTTGCTGGGTAGTATTTGTGTTAAAGAGCCTTCTACAGACGGTGTTTGGGTTACTTCTGGGACCGGCGAGGGCGGCGGCGATGGCGGCGAGTTGCGCGTTAGTGGCTTTCTGAACTTCTTCATGGTGTAAGAGACGCACCATAACGGTGTCCATGAACTTTTTCATGGATGGGGTCGTCGCGGCGGGAATAGGCTCATGTCTTTCGTCGGAAGTGGTAGAATCGTCAGTCATACTTATAACATTACTTAAAAGGCCCCACGGTGGACGCCAACTGTTTGAACCGAGTTCGGTCGGTTTGTAATCGAGAGACAGAACTCGTCGGTGGGTCGTTCTGAAGACGTTTTACTAAATCGGAAAAGACGTTTATTCGTTTATATAAAGGGAAAAAGTTTGACAAAGAGAGTGATCGGTGCTTATAGAGCTGTCTGGTGAGTACAAATCGGCGAGAATAAGATATAAACCTTAATTCTAGCCGCTAGTGGTGAGTGTCCTCCTTGTCTTTGGCTCTTTCCTTCCATTTATAGGCGACTTCCCGCAAGGGTTCCCTAGGTCAATTTATCTAATTGCGCTTTGCTCGAACGGCCCTGCTGTTCGCACTGTTAATTCACCTTTTAGTCGCTCAAAAGAGCAGACTAAATTACGCTTGGTGGCTAAAAGCAGTGTAAAGCGGGGCGTATGTGACCCACATGCTTCAAGCTGCGAGCCGAACCTTGGCGAACGGCTCCAAGTCTGATAGATCAGGCCAGCTATTTCATGGGCCTTCTTTGGAGATGTAATCCACCTCCTACACCACCTGAAGAGTAGTGCCTCATAAGATTTTCTTTTTCATCAGCTTCTTGACTGTCTTAACGATTCTCTTCTTCCCTAGTAATCGCTCCGGCTTTTTCAATGCAGAAGACCTTGCTTCAACAAAAGCAATAATGGAGAGATTTTCTATAGTCTTGTTCTCTATTTTTTTCTCCTCAACAGAAGCAGGAATAAAGGGCGCCTCCTCCAGTTTCGCATCAATGGAAGTTTCTACAAACTTCTCATCATGTCCAGCAGAGGTTTCGCCAACCTGGTTCTCATTCTTTTCAGCTTCAGCTTCAACTACCACTTCCTCGGCATCTTTATCATTCTCAACTACAGAAGTCTTAAGCGTTTCCTCATTCTCATCTATATTAGAATTACGTAGCTCCATTATCAAGAAACAAGGAGATTTTAATGCGTAATCACTGCAATTAAAGTTTAATTAAGCTACCAAGAAGCAAACAAATGGAAAAGAAGAAGAGATCATGAATCATGGTACATGAAAAGAATCAAAGGACTTTACGGTTAAAGCGTGGACTCTAAAACTAAGTAACAGGAAACTCCAACAAAAGCACATCTTATTACTGTCTAACCCATCCTGCCATAAACAATAATTGAATACACCAGAGTGGGTTAGCAAGCAGGCTGGTCTTGAGCATAGTGAAATGAAAAATTGGCCTAATGTCCCCAATTTTTTTTTCTTAAATACATAGAAAAGGCCCCAAATGTATATTAATTTTTTTTTATAAAATCCGTCCTACATTGTTTAATGCCTCTAACATCCTAGAGATTCCCCTGCTAACAATTCATCTTTATCGCCAAAAAGGACTAAAAATAGATAAGTAACAGATAATCAGAACTTATAACTCCACCCGAACTAGCTTCATTGCAGTAACAAAACTGTTGAAGATGGGCCTAGCACAAAAGCTCATTAACTGTTAGATATAAAATCAAGCTCGGCCCATTAACTAAATGATGGCTCCACTAAAAAACAAGAGTGTACTTTCATTATAAAAGGAGGTTAGAAGGGACTGAAAAAGGGAGAGACCACAAGAGTCCAGGACCATCTCTCAACTCCAGACGAACTCGCCTTCGACTACCAGAAAACTACCACTAGAAATCCGAAACGACCTTTCCTATCTAGGACGAGCTCGCCTCCGATGACTAGAAAACTATCACCAGAAGTCTGAGACGACCTCTTCTATCCAGGATGAGATTACATCTAACGACCAGAAAACTACCACCAGAAGTCTGAGACAATCTCTCTTATCTTGGAAAAGCTCGTCTCCAACGACCAGAAAACTTGTAAACGTAATTCATTTAGACGATCTCGTTTAGACAATCTCTTTAAGTTCTTTTAATCTCCGAGATTGTTATTCATGACTATTAATATGAAAGTCTCCGATCCTTATATTTTTCTATCTCATTACATCATCAACCGAATATATATTCAACAAAAACCATAACTATTCAACGGCAACAAAACCATCGATTATCTTATATGGGTAAGATACATTCCAGAAGACAAATATCAATCACGAAACACCCAATATTTTTTGCTCAGAGATTCAGATAAGATTGGTAATAAGGATCAGTAGTCTCAAATTTGGGCTCGAAGAATACCTGACACCAAAGAGAGAATCGAACGATTCGAGAGACGAATTTTCTAAATTGTGATAACAGTCAAGAATCGGCCTTTAGGGTAACTTTTAATGTAAGGTTAAGAAGAAAGTGATACTTGGTAGATATATAATAAAGATAAATACCCAAAATTTTCACTTATCTTATTTCACCTTTGTATCAAATATTAAAATATTATTTTCGAATTTTGTTAAATATGTAGAAGCATTCAGATTTTAAATTTGTTAATTAAACCAAAACTATTATGTTTCTAAGAGTAATTTTCTATACAAGCTATAAGGGTTTCTTTAGAGCTGAGTTACAACCTAACTCATATTATAACATAAAATTATTATTTAAAATTAAAAGACAATAATTTATTTTTAATAAAATGACATATTTATTCTGTTAATTGGTAATTTTTTGTACGATACAGATTTTTTTTGTGTGTTTCTAAGATTTTAAATAAAATTTACTAATTTATATAAATAGAGTTATATGAGAATCAAAATATAATTATATATTCTAATTTTTCGCATTAGTTTAAATTCTATTTTATGATTTAAAGTTGCAATGTTATAATCCATGTTTTGACATGTCTTAAATTTGTCATTTGTTTTAATACTAGAAATGTAATAATATATTTTTTAATAATATTCCTTAAAACGATGCATTTTGCTGTGGACAAAATTTTGGGTGATTAGGGTTTCCGCTCTCGTCGTTGCCAAGGCATCCAGCCGGCGCCGTCTCCGGCATTCCGATGGATGATTCGGCTGGTCAAGCGTCTCAAGGAGAAGTTCCTCTATCTTCTTCAACAGTTCCACTGATTAATGGACGGTCATGGGTTGGTGTAGTTCAAGGCCAAAAGGTTTTGAAAAATCCGAAGTTACTATAATGATGGAGGATGGGGTTGGTTCTGTTAACGTTCCAGAAGAGATTACGAAGGATGCCATTCCATTGTGGGATGATTTTATGGTTGGCAAGTTTTTTGCTACTGCACCCCATATCGCTAAGATTCACGCTATTGTGAATAAGATATGGGCTCTCAATGACAAGTCTAAGATGATCGACGTTTTTGAAGTGAACACGACTACAATGAAGTTTGTATCTCAGATCCAGAGATCTGAAAACGCATTCTAAGGCGTGGTATGTGAAATCTTGCTGAGGTTCCGGTGGTGATGAAAAAATGGGCTCCTTTCTTAGAGGAGGAGGAAGCAAAAGAGGAATCTATACCGATGTGGTAGACCTGAAAAATGTGCCTCGGAATATGATATTGTGGAAAGTATCAGTTTCGTATCTAGTCCACTGGGAACTCCGGTGAGATTACATCCGGAAACAGCACAATGCATCAATCTCAAAGTGGCAAAGAGTTTTGTGAATGTAGACTTAACGAAGGAGGTGCCTCGAGCAATGAATTTCAATATTAAGGGTAAGGATAATTTGGTGGAGTATATTTATCCCTGGCTGCCTACGAAGTTCTCAGTATGTGCTAAATTGAGCCATATGGCTAAGACATGTTTAGCTAACCTAAGGAGACATGAAGAAGCGCACTTAGACTCACAATTTACCAAAAGAAATTTCAGACGAGGAGGGTGGTGAGAAAGCTTTGGAAACAGTAGAATCTGGGCAAACACTTTCTAGTAAGAATGCCACATATGAGGTGGTAGCTGGAGACAGCAACAAAGAATTAGAAGTGAAGTCAAATGCTCTTACCAAAAATCAGGTTTCAAAAAAGAAAACACCCATGAAGGAGATAAAACTTCTGCGGAGGAACAGGGGTGGTCGAATGTATCTCCCTCCAAAGCGAGTCGTTCACCAGAAATTTTAAAAAAGACTCTTGAATTTGGACAGGTTTCCATACTATCAAACTCTAGATTTTCAGTGCTCAGTCCCTCAGGGGAGGAAGGGGAAATTCATGAAGAAAATGAAAACGAGAAGGAAAAACAAAGTGAGAAGTCGATAGATGAAGAACAGAGTAATGCTCGGAGTGATGAGGATAAAACTAATGAAGTGGTGAAGGAGGGTGATTCAATGATTTGGCTACTGATAAGAGTACCAAGGTCAAGAAGAAGAAAGAAAAAAAGTGATTGTCACTCGACAATCATTACCTCGCTGTTCAAAAGAGAATCACAAGTTCATTGGAGATATGTCTGTTCAAAAAGCGCAGGAGGATGTTCCTCGCGGTTTGAATAAAAAGTACATCCGTCGAAATCATTAATGTCTAGTTTTTTTTCTGGAATGTTAGAGGTTTTAACAAATCAACAAAACATTCAGTAGTTAAGGAGTGGATTCGGAAAGGGGATTTTGATTTTGGTTGTTTATTGGAGACCCGTGTACAGGAATATAAGGCACATAAGATCCTTGCTAAAGTTTTTCCTACCTGGTCTTTCATCTCAAATTATGACCATCACAGATTGGGCAGGATCTGGGAATTGTGGAGTCTGAAAGTACGAGTTACGCCGTGGTTTCAGAGTGTGCAAATGATAACTTGTTTGGTTTTATTGGATGGTGGAGAGGAGGAAATGTTTTTCTCCTTTGTCTATGCTTTTAACCAGATGGAAGAAAGAAGAGAGTTGTGGAGGGAGTTAAAAGATCATCACGATTCACCATTGATACACAACAAACCTTGTCTGGTTTTTGGAGATTTTAATGTTACTCTCGAAGGTAATGAACTTTCAGGCTTTGAAAATTCCCCCCCAAGTCACCGCATAAATGAGAGAATTCCAAGAGGCTGTGCATTATAGCTCTTTAGTTGAAATTACATATCATGGTCCAAAGTTCTTTTTTTTAATAACCCGGTGTTTCCTGCCCCCCACCGAGGTGGGTCCAAACTAGCGGCGAGTGTCCGTAATAGCCTACATTATCGGCCAGATTACGCCTCGTTCACCGGACGCTGGGGGAGCCCAGATGTTAAATTTTACCCACAGTGGCCAGTGCGATTCGAACCGGGTCCGTATTGGGGCCAAAGCTCCCTCAAGACCACTAGGCCGTCCTCGCTTGGTTATGGTCCAAAGTTCACTTGGTGCAATAAAAGAGAGGATGACCTTATTTGCAAAAAACTGGATCGTACGCTGATGAATGATATCTGGAACCATGCTTTTCCGTAGTCATATTGTGTCTTCGAAGCAGGCGGATGTTCTGATCACCAGCTATGCCGCATTTCAAATACTAGCAGACCCTCTGAAACCAAAGCGTCCGTTCAAATTTACCAACGAAGTTGATGAGATGCCGGAATTTCGACCAATGGTTGAATCATTTTGGTCTGCCACAGAACCTTTGTTTGTTTTAACCTCGGCCTTGTTTCGGTTAGGAAAGAAACTCAAAGCTCTCAAACATTTGATCCGAAATCTGAGTAAAGAAATGATTGGAGAGATTACTAAAAAGACAAAAGAATCTTATTGCCATCTCTGTGAGTGTCAAAATCAAACCTTGATTGATCCTGTTCATGCGAATATGGAAGCAGAAGCAAACGCTTTTGATAGGTGGAGTTTACTTTCAGGGATTGAGGAACTCTGCCAAAAAGCAAAAGTTCACTGGTCAAAGGTTGGAGATGGGAATAATAAACAATTCCATAGAGATGCTCGAGTAAGAGAGATCAGAAACTCAATCATAGAGATTAAACGACCTGATGGTTCAACTGCAGATACACAAGAAGCTATTAAAAAGGAAGCAGTAGACCATTTTCAGAGTTTCTTGGCGCATAAACCAGAGAACTACACTGAAATGGACTTGGGAGAGCTAAAGAATCTGCTCCATTTCGACTGCGGTGAAACGATGAAGCAACTAATGATACATACAGTGTCGGCAGCAGAAATAAAAAAGTGGTTTTCCGTATGGCAGCAAATAAATCTCCTGGCTCAGATGGTTGTATGTGCGAGTTTTTTAAAGTGGAATGGACAGTCCTTGGAGGTGATTTCGTTACAGCCATTCAGTCTTTTTCGACAAGGGTGTCCTGCCTAAGGGAACTAATTCAACTATCATTGCTCTCATCTCTAAAAATGATGATGCCATTTACATGAAACACTATCGGCCGATCTCATGTTGCAATGTAATATACAAAGTAATATCGAAGATCTTGGCTAATAGGTTGAGACTGATGCTGCCAACATTCATTTCTTCTAATCAATCAGCCTTTGTTAAAGACCGTTTACTTTTGGAGAATGTCCACCTTGTGAGAATAGAGAGATTATGGTGTGAGGAAGTTGTAGGAACAAAGTATGGTCGATTTAGATGAAGAAGAATATAAGAAACCAGAGAGAATAGAGAAGAATACTATGGTGAGAATGAGAGTGTTCTTGAGAGTGTTCTTGAGAGAATAAGAGATTCAAAGAGGTTTTCGTGAGAGAGAGAGATTAAACAGAGAATTTAGAGACCTAGAACAGAGAATAATGAAGAAAAGAGGACTCCTCTCTCTTGAATCAATCAGTTACATGAACTGCCTTTAAATAGGCAGTTTGCATACATTAAATAAATCTAAATCTAGGAGGACATAAAAAACCACTTTTGTGGGGTGTCTGATGAAGACAAGCAGGATACAGCCAAGGAGAATCTCGACCAGAGGGAGTGAGAGTGACTGGAGGGAGAGATGGGCACGGTTTGGTTGAGTGAAAGTGACAGCCGGCTCATCCTCTTATGCACATGTGACTTTTATTCTAATTAATTCCCAACTTTCCTAAGATGTCTCCAATGGTCTGATCTCTCTTTTAAACTTCAAATCTTCCTCAGAATAACCAGCTTGACGAGTTCCCCATCTGCCTTGACTTCCAAGACACTCTAGGTTACGATTTGATACTTGCGCGCCAAGACCGTACGGACGAATTCAAACTCTCTCCGGATGCTTATCTTTGATCCTTGGTCTCTTCAAAAGCATTATTTATCTTCATTCTAACACACCTGACATCGAAATTGGTTAAGAACTACCATAAGGCTTCAGTCACCCCTTTCTGTGCGGTTAAGATTGATATCTCCAAAGCCTTTGATTATGTTCAGTGGCCTTTCCTACTATCAGTTCTCTCGGCCATTAACCTTCCGGACCAGTTTATGCTTTGGATTAAGAAATGCATTGAGCTTGCCTCCTTTTCAGTCCAGATTAATGGTGAGCTTGCTAGCTATTTTCAGAGTAAAAGAGGTCTTCGTAAAGGATGTTCTCTCTCACCTTACCTATTTGTTATCCGTATGCAAGTTCTAACAAAGCTATTAGACAAAGCAGCTCTGGAAAAGTAGATAGGATATCATCCTTCTTGTGCAGCTGTACAGCTTACTCATCTTTATTTTGCGAACGACATTCAAGTTTTCTCTGATGGAAGGAAGCAGTCCATTGAAGGTATACTAAACGTTTTTAAAGAGTTTGCTACAATATCAGGACTTTCTATTAGTTTTGAGAAGTCAACTTTGTTC
>CAJHQP010008357.1:0-27412 GCA_905132765.1 Moricandia arvensis
TTTCTAGACCTTTATGTCGAACCAGATTGATATGGGCACGGGAAGCACCCTTCTCACACTGGATGGATAGAGGATGAGTATCAAGCTTTGGTGGATGGATGGAGGTGAGAATGGAATGCGTTCTTGCGGATGGGATGGAATGAGATGATAACCGGCTTGATTGCTCTTAGAACGGATCAGTGGAGGATGGGAAACAACAAATGGTCGTGTAACCAACTTGCTATCTCACTGGATGGAGGATGACGTGATGATGGAGTGTGGATCCAAGCTGCTTGTTCGTATAAACAACTCAACAAGGACAAGGGATGGAGATGGGGTGAATAGATTGATGAACTTAATCAGATGGATTGAAAGTCGCCACAAGCTCTATGGAATAAGCTTGATAAGACTCGGCTGCTCTCTATGCTGCTTCTCACACACACGGAAAGACTTAGGGTTTTAGTTGCTAGGGGCAAACTGACTCATATATTTCAAAGTAGGTTGAAGAATACACAAACTGCTTATAAGGGACTTATATAGTGTCCAATGCAGCTTTGCCCTTCTTGGGGACTTGAAACAAATACATAAATTACTTAGCTAAATCTTAGGACTAAAAGCTTGGCTAACACGTGCCTTAAACTAAAATATTCAGAAATAAACTCAGTAAAGAAATAAGAGGAATCAAAGCAATGGTTAATCAAAAATAATCCAAAATATTCAAATATGTTTCCATACCTTTGCTCTTGGACGTGTGGATGAATAAGGAAGGTCTGACTAGCCGTTGCTTGATCTTTAGAGAGGCAGAAGTGTGGTCCTTTTGCACTTATGAAGCGATCTGGCAGATAAGGTAACCTTTTATTTGCTTTGAATAATCTATCATGCCTTGTATTCTCATATGGACCGCTTTGTATATTCCATGGTTCCTTCTCTTTATTTCCTTGGATGTATCTGGACGAATTTAAGGCGTCTGGATGGTCTTGAAGATCTCCTGGTTTCCAAGTATACGTCTGTGCTTCACACAAGTTGAGCAAATGAACACTTTCCTTATATAGAACCAATTTGGCATATCTTAGTAAATAAGATGCATCTTCAATTTGTATTGGACTCTGGCCTTGAATCTTCTTGTTCTGGACTTCTAAGAGGTCCTCTTTTAAGGCCCAGCTTGTTGTACTCGAATTTTCCTCCGGGTTGGGCTGATAGATACCTTGTTCCTCAAGAAATGTCCATTTGGATGCAGTGTAGGTTTCCCGTCTTGTAAATTGTATATCTCCTAAACCATTAATCCTTTTGGTATAAAACCAATTCGCTGCGTGCTCTGGTTGAGTTGAGAGTCTATAGAAAGAGGTTTCACGGTTATACTCCACATGGTTGTTGATATTTTCCCTTTCGACTGAACCTATGTCGCTGCTGGCTCCTTTGTGACTGGTTTGTGCAACTTGATGAATGTCTGGTCCAGCTATGGTTCGGGAGACCTCATCATTCCCTCCCCCTTCAAGAAGTTTCGACCTCGAAACTGTACACTCTCGGTATTGTGTTGGTTTGGGGATAGGTTGTGCATCAGGTGGTTCTCCTTTGAGCAGGTAGGATATGATAACTCCTCTTCTTTTTTTAAGTGTGGGCGTGCTCTCTTTGATCTGAAAGGTAGTTGTGCCATTCTCTCCTTTAATGGCAGTGGTGTTCATCTCCATTTGTAGTGATGCCTTCTTTCTTTGAACTCTGTATGCTTGTTCTTCTTCCGGCCTTATTCCTGGATCAAAACCTTTGGACAAAGACAAGCACAGGATATCTGTGTATTCAGGTGATAAGTACATATTTTCAGTAGAGAAACTTACCTTGGTTATGGCTGATCCGAATTGCAATGAGGTAGAATCTCTTTGGTCTTGTTTCTGGTTGGAAATTATGGTCATCACCCTTGATGTTTCTTTCTTTTGAGAAGTGTACTCTCCTTTGTTTCCTAAACCTGTTTCACATTCTCTTGGACAAGACAAGTGCATTAATCTTGACATGGAGTTAATAAGATCATTCAGGTCTAATGTGAATTTTACCTCAGGCTTTGCAACTTGAACAATCCCTTGTTCAGTTTTTGGTTTCCATTTGTTGTGTGGCCCATGAGTGAACGTGTGTTCTAGTTCTTCCCTTGGGACTTCAGTAAGCCTAGAGCTTTCATTTGTTTTCTCTGGATCATGAACAAACACATCAGTACCAGTATCTAAAGGTGGTGTTAGACACTTACCTTGGTAGGACATTTTAATCACTGGTTTTGCTTCTTGAAGCATCATGGGCTGCTTGTGTCTTGAACTCTCATGTGGTCCATCACATGGATTGCGCCTGTTGTCTCTTCTTCCATGGAATCCTTAAGTCCTGTTACAAAACCTTTTGACAAAGACAAGTGCATCATACCAGTGATAGATGAATTATAAACTAATTGATCAAGTGTAGGACTTACCTTAGCCTTTGCTTGAACACTTGCTTGTTCTGGTTTTCTATCTATTTTGCACAATGTGTTTTGTCTGAGAACTTTCTCCTTCTCCATATTCATTGGCACGCCATTCTTTTGGCTTGGACAATAGGTAGATTGTTGTCTCTGTTTTGGCTGCGAGTTTACTTGTGGAAGTATGTCTCTTTTACCTTCTTGTGGTACTACTCTTCTTGCCTCTTGGAACCACGAGTTGGATACCTTCTAGGGTATTGTTCCCTGATTTGAGAATTGGTAAACTCTGGTGCAAATTCGTCTCTCATGCTTCCCTTAAGATCTCTCCAAGTGGTGATAGCTGGTTCCTTGTAAACCCATCTTTCATCTTGTTCTTGTATCCACCATTTGAAAGCAACATCTCTGAGCTGGTCAATAGCATAAGCTAACCTATCTTTCTTCTGGATGTTGTTGTAGTAGAACCACTCATCTAGGTTTCTCTCCCACTCTAGGTAGTTTCTTCTTCCTGAAAATGTATAAAGTTTAGTTTTCTTAGCAGATCCATAATCAGAATAAGTATGAACTATATGGCTTTGAGTTTTAGAAGTTTGATGTGGGATGATTAGTGAAGGCAGGGCCGGTCCGGAGCATAGGCGAGGTAAGCGATCGCTTAGGGCATCATAATTTTAAGTGATCATTTTGGTTATATATAGGGCATTATAAAAAATTACATGAATTATAAGGGCATAAAAATTTAGTTGAGCTTAGGGCATCAAGAAGAAAATAAAAATGTTGGACCGGCACTGAGTGAAGGGTCTGGTGGCTTTGGTTCCACATATCCAGCTCTTGGTGTATTTCCAAGTCCATGTCTTCCTTCTGGTCGTGCAGGACCAGACTGTTCCAGCTTGGTCATCTGATCACCCATGGTCTGCATGGCTTTCATAAGCTGTTTCATGATGATCTGATGCTGTGCTTCTTTTCCCATTAGATTTCCTGAAATTTACCTTTAAAGATCAAGTGTGGAATGGGAAGTTTTGGTCGAAATAAAAACAAAACAAATGCAACAATGAAACCTTATACTAAACCGAGAAAATGCAATAAATGGACAGAAATGATATAAACTAAGATGCAAATTTTTCTTTGGTTTTCTGGATGCAAACTCGAATGAAGACAATATGGTATGCTAATGAACACAATGAAAAGGATTTATGGCATGCAAAACTAACACTGATATTTTTTTGATTTTTATTTAAGATGCAAATGCAAATAATTAAACTAACAATATGAAGATGAAAACTAAGATTAAAATTTTTATTTTTCTTTTCTGATGCAGGCACGAAATGGGAATATGACATAAAAAATAACTAGAATGATTCCCTTTTTTCTTTTTGATTTAAGACTTGATATGCAATGCGAAGAAAATGGAAACAACTTAAACACAGATTTTTTTTTTGGCAGTTTTTGATTATGGAAACAAAATAAAATGGAAACAAACTAAATTTCGAAACTAAAGACAATGAAAACTGAATCAAAAAACTCTTTTATTTTTCTTTTTCGTGGCTTTAACAAGGATGAACAGCAAGAACACAAAAAAAATCAGAAACAAAACTTGAAACAAAAAGACGGTTTTTATGGCTTTTTCGATTTATGAATGGAAAACAAATGCAAAACTAAATATGATGCAAGGATAGATGTCACCTGAGTCAGGATATTAAGCTCTGATACCAGAATGATATGGGCACGGGAAGCACCCTTCTCACACTGGATGGATAGAGGATGAGTATCAAGCTTTGGTGGATGGATGGAGGTGAGAATGGAATGCGTTCTTGCGGATGGGATGGAATGAGATGATAACCGGCTTGATTGCTCTTAGAACGGATCAGTGGAGGATGGGAAACAACAAATGGTCGTGTAACCAACTTGCTATCTCACTGGATGGAGGATGACGTGATGATGGAGTGTGGATCCAAGCTGCTTGTTCGTATAAACAACTCAACAAGGACAAGGGATGGAGATGGGGTGAATAGATTGATGAACTCAATCAGATGGATCGAAAGTCGCCACAAGCTCTATGGAATAAGCTTGATAAGACTCGGCTGCTCTCTATGCTGCTTCTCACACACACGGAAAGACTTAGGGTTTTAGTTGCTAGGGGCAAACTGACTCATATATTTCAAAGTAGGTTGAAGAATACACAACTGATTATAAGGGACTTATATAGTGTCCAATGCAGCTTTGCCCTTCTTGGGGACTTGAAACAAATACATAAATGACTTAGTGTTGTGAAAGTATGTAGAAGAGATGTGAAAGATCTGTATACTTCATTGATAATAAGATGTCCTTATATAAGGATTACATAAGTGGTAAAACCCTAGATACATAACACTATGGGCCTTAGCCCAATACATAAGTAAACCTCCTAATGGATATAAGGTCTAGGCGATATGGGCTTGGTTAGGGCCCATCCACCATTTCATAACACTCCCTCTTGGATGCCATAACCATATAGAGCTCATATCATGCTTAATGTTGCCTCATTAAAACCTCTCCATGGAAAACCAAAACCCAATGGGAAAAATGGAAACCACAGACAGGAAAAAGAGTACAACACATGATACTCCCTCTGATTTGGACATCGCAGAAGGTCTTCCAATCTATGCGTCCGATCTGGTGCATAAGCCTCCTGAATGTTGATGTTGAAGATGACATGGTAATGTGCCGGCTGGGACAGTCACTTCAATGGCTTTGGAACACTCGGACCTTCTGGTTCTTGTGAGTAGAGGGACTTAGGCTTCTCGTTGTACCATCCGACCACGATCTGGTCGAACCATAAGTACACTCATGTGCGGACCTTCTGGTTGGTTTCATAACCTGTCCAATCTGACATGTAACCTGTATAAACAAAATCAATGGAAAACTCTTTTGTTTTGGTTAGTACAAAGCATATGGTATACTTATCAAATATGTGCTTTGTCGGATGTGTGGTTCTATGGTCTTTAACCAGAACATACACATTATGTGTTGGGTCATTGACTCATGTACATACGGACTGAACATTGGCTTTCCAGGTCGGTGCCATGGTCCATATGGACCTATCTATGTTCGCCTTTGACCATATGAGGTTCTGGTCGGATTAGTCTGACCAAAACACATTCATGAACTCTATGGTCTGATCATGGTACTACTTGTAATCCAAAGTTACAATCCTTATGATCTGGTACATTGATATATGTAAACCGTATGTGCAATGACTTATCCACAATGGTCGATCTTTCTTTGTTATCACTGATCGATCCATGTTGTGTTATAGAACACCTATACACGTCCATATTACTCTCATGGGTGTCTCATAATCATAATGTGATCATTACTGCAGTAAGCTTTCATAATCAAGCTATAGCTCTACGACCAAAGATACTTATGGACCTTTAAGTATGGCTATCGATCTTACTTGCCTTTTGCAATGCCATATATTTCTTTGATGGTGTCTCATGACCTTCTTAGCATGGTTTATACCACGTGCTAGAGTATATATATATATTGGGTCATGGATCTTATCCATTCATGTCCATAATGTTACCAATTAATGGTATGGTCGGATATAAACTTTGGTATGGAATTGGTATGGACCATTCATGGTTCCGTTTCACTTTTCAAGCGACCATCCTTCATACCAATTACACAATAAGACGTGCTGATCTTAACATGGACACACACATGGAGATATGATCTCTTATGGACTGATTTCATAATCTGTCTAAGGACTGATTATCCTTTAACCTTTCTTGAGGTTAGTATAAGCACAAGGGATTTCTTTTGTATGAATGTATGGACTGATTGTTCTCATGGAACTCTTTACTAAGTATTTCCTTAGTCTTTCATACTCTATGCATTCTTATGCAGCTGCTTTTTCTAGTCCATCATCAGCTTAGGAACGAAGCTGTTCAAGAGAGTTTCTTTTCTCATCTTTCTGGTACCTTTATTCTCTTTTATCCAGTGATCTATTCTTTGCATACTTTACAATCATATATTGATCCAGACCTTTCAGATTTCGAATCTGAGCAGTAGCAACCACCATATAGGAGTTTATCTCCTTATAGTATGTTCCTTAGTCCTTGTGAGTACCCTTGTGAAACAAGCAATGCTTGGATGCAATAAGTAGCATCTCTCACGGTTTTTCTTATCTTTCACAAGACTTGTCACTGGTTTATATCATCAGATGGTGTCTTTCTTATATGTATGGCCAATGCACTCATCTGGAATTTAGAATGAATGAACCCACGAATGCATTCTTATTTCATGCGGGTTCTGATCCTCATTTCGTTCAAGTGCTACCATCATTCTTATGAATGTATCTTTTATGTGTCGACACTTTAATGTGTATCCATAATGTTCCAGACATGATTTAATCAGTTTTGAGATTTCATTATCTAGGACCTTTATCACCTTGCAGCTTGGCGTCCCAAGCAACATGGTCTGGTACCTTAGATGTGTAGCTGGCCAGCCTTTATCTCTAATGTCTGGTTGGTTTCCAATGAACTCGGATATGTGCACCATTTCTTTCTTTTCTTTCCGAGGAGTTCTTATCTTTTGGAACTCATTGGTCTATCTTTTTATAGACTTTGTAGCAACTTGATTGTGTCTCTTTAAGACATCAATTTCGTGGTGCAAGCTGGTTCATGACTTAGTCATGGGGTCAATATGTCTGGCATCTAGCTTTAATAGCTTTATATCATATGATCATATTCTCAAATATGAGGATCGTGCCAAGACATAGATGGTTAATACCATTCCATTCTTTTACTCTTTATTCTTTATTCTTTTACCCAGCTTATAACTTTCTCATTCTGATGTTGGATAGTCGGATTCATTTGGTCTTATGTAATCCGTGTACCTTGCCAATCTGATCACCCATATTTGGCTCAAGGTCTCTTTGATAATTCAAAGGAGAAAGTCTTATTCATATCCAACATATATTCCCAATCCATCTCATATGGCACATATATTTGTGGTGGTTTATCCTGATTTTCTCAAGGAGATATATGTCTGGTTAATGACCCTTAATCATTCAGAGATGGGAATATTTATGCTCACTTATATGGCCTGATGCATATTAATATTAGATACATGTGAATTCGTTTTTGTCCCTGAGCTTAAGGCTGGGAGTTATAGACCTTATAGGAAATGGTCTATGTGAATTCATGATGTCCTTAATCTTTGGACCTTTATAGGTCATAGTCTTTCTCATGGATGAGCCATGGAATGCACCACGTTTGGTTCATGGGTGTATCACGGATGACTCAACGTGTGTGAACCACAAATGACTCATGGGTAAACCATGGTCCACAGATTTGTAGTGTGGTCATGGACTATGGATTTGTCCTCACTTCCCCTCATGACCATACTACTCGTGGTGTTTAGGACAATAAAGCCTTAAGAGTTTCCCTTGTGTACATGTTACACAACGTGAGATTCAATGGGATAACTCTCTGTGCCATATGCATTTTCAGTCTTTGCATTTGCATTCTTTGCATTTTCATTCTTTGCATCAAGTTTAGACTTGGATGGCTAATCCAGTCATGCCATAAGTGCTAAATACGTGGGTTAACCTTCTGGTTACCATGGCTTTAAGCTCTTATCATACTGATCTTTAGCATAATTTTGGATCAGTAGAGCATTCATGTATAGTCTTGACCAATTTATAAGGCTTTTCGGCAATTTTCTTTAAAGTCAAGGAATTTTGTTTCCTTTGCCCATTGTTTCTATTTGGAAACCATTCAATGGGTCTGTATGGGTGGATAAAAACCATGCCCTTTAGGCAGTGCCTTAGCCGTAGGTCTTATTAGACCGACTATACGAACTTTTATTGTCGAAGTATAGCTTATTCATTTAGACAACTATATGTTTCATAATCCATAAGTGTATGTTGATTATCACAATTGTCATCTTGGACCAAATGGACATTTAGATTCTTCCCCTGTTTGGACTCTCTTGATAGAGGTCACGAATATGTTTGGGGAGTTCTATATGTCTTAGTCCCCAATGGTTTTACTATCCACACCAATGGCTTAATGATTTGTTGGTCGGGTGTCATGGTTTAGAAATACCACGGCTTACATGCCCTTGACCTTGGCCGAAATTTTGGGTCCACTACCACGGTTATTGTGGTTTAGACGGCCACGGTCCGAGTTTGTTAACCTCGACCAAATGATTTGTTAATAGCCACGACCATATGCCTTTAGGCAAGGTAAAATTGTGGTGGAAATACCATGGATCTGGTCTCAACCACGTGCCTGGATAGGTTGGACATCCACAGGCCTTTTGTTATAGTGGTTTTGGTCGACCACGGCTCACATTATAGTGGCCTCGACCACGTCTCTGTCATCGACCACGGCTGTGACCAAAAGGGTTCATCTAGCCGCGTGGACTATAGTTATGGACGTGGTTAGGTCCTAGACAGGTTTTAGGTCGAGATGGATCTGGTTCGACCTTGGTCGGATTACGTGCTAGGTCGGGTCGAGTTACAAGGTCGACAACGCACCAAGTTAAACCTGGTTTTGATCCGGTTTCAAGGTCGGATAGGGCCTAGGACGAGATTATCAAACCGAGCTTCAAGGTCGGGATTTTATATGTCCTAGGTCGGAGTTTAGTTATTAATCTTCGACCAAGCAATCAAATAATCAACCAATCAACACACGTAGTCTTTGGACTTTAGGATAATCTTTGTGTCTAATGATTATATATATAGCTTTAGATTTTCGACATTTGAAATCATATATCAACCAATTCAAGGATTTTAGAATTCACACAATCAACCAATCAACACACATGGTTTTCACATTAGGTCATTTTGACCAAAACAATTTCTATTTCAACCAAATCAGAATAGTGTGGACGTGGGATATGTATGGTTGATATTCTAAGGCCACACGGCCATGTATGATTGCTATTATGGGATGCAAAACAATCCTAGGTCGATTTTCAAGGTCGACAAGGTCTAAACCTTGGTTGTTTTGGGACCGGGTGATGGTATTATCACTTAGTGTATCATTGATGCATCAAACAATTCTAGCATCAAGAAATGAATTAATCAAAATCAATCAATGAGTTCTCCACCCGATTATTAATTATCGTACTTAGGGTTTCAAGGCCCTTATAAGTCTAATTTAGAGACTAGGATTTTAACAATCCGTGGTGTGGGAACATCATGAACATGATACAAATTCATACGGTCAAGTGGTAATGCAATCCAAGCAATCAAACATATTCCATTGATCAAACAAGCTATGCACACGGCCAAGAAAACATTCAATGATCATCTTAACACTTTAAGTTTTCGGGGTTAAGGTTTCAAGGCCTTTAGATGGTTCCTAGGTCGAGATGGTAAGATGTCATCGACCAGGTCGAGGTCGGGTAGGACCATAGACCATGACCATGCAAAAATGGAAATATAGCTTAATGATCAAAATGGAAATTTTCCTAAAATCAAATATGGAAATCTTCCTGAACTCATGCAATCAAAATTTTAGGTCTTATAATATATAGTTTCCAAATTCATGTGAGTGTAATCTCAAACAATCTAGCATCTTAACTTTCATAAGATCAATCAAAATGGAAACTTTCCTAAAATTTCAAGCAATCCATATTTTAGGGTTTAGCCTTTAGAATTTCCAATTTCAAGTTCATGGGTGTGTATAAACAATCAATCTATCACCCTAACATTCATGAAAGTCAAAAATGGAAACTTTCAAAAATGGAAATTTTCAAAAATGGAAAATTTCAAAAATGGAAATTTTGAAAAATGGAAATTTTGAATATGGAAATTTCAGGAAATGGAAAATTTCAAAAATGGAAACTTTCAAAAATGGAAAGTTTGAAAAATGGAAATTTTCCTAAATTCTCATATCATCCAAATTTTAGGTCTTATAACTTTAGAGAATTTCCAAATTCGAGGTTTAGGGTTTTCAATCAATCTATCAACCTAAACTCTCAATCAATCAAATAAGGAAACATTCCAAAATGGAAGTTTTCAAAAATGGAAATTTTCTTAAAGTCTCATATTTTCCAAATTTTAGGTCTTATGTCTTTAGGGAACTTTCCAAATTCGAGATTAGGTTTTTCCTTTTATTTCTAGCAACCTAAACTCACAATCAAACAAATATGGAAACATTCCAAAAGCATCAAACTCGACAAGGGATCAAGTTAACCGAAAAAGGAAAATATGGTTCTAGGGTTCATGCATGTTGCGGCTAGGGTTTCCTACGAGTATGGGGAAACAACTTTCTAGCAACCTAAACAAGGTATAGGCGAATCAAAGTAGGGTTTTCAAGGCCCTTTGATCGACAATAGTATTAGGTTTTCAATGCATAAACAAACAATCATCCATGTAGAGAACAAATCGGTTTAAAGGAGTGATAATTAGGGTTCTTCACACAACCGATTTTAAAATCCTATCATCCGGTTCTATATGATCAAGTAATCACTCAATCTATCCGATATCCTATCATAGATTTCTTGATTCCATACTTAGAGTATTGGTTTCTATTAATTAGGGTTTATAGAAGAACCTTTTCTTGTAGGGTGTAGAAATCTGCTATAGGAAAGGGTAATTGACACGTGTCAGCTCGGTAAAAGGTCGTTGGAGATTAAATAAAGAGGGACACGCGTCATTTGGAGAGGGGGAAGTTACGAAAATCGTTACACGGAAGAAACAGAGCATCTAAAAGGAGAGAGAAGAGTAGATTGTAGATGACTCAGAAAAAATTGTATTGTAATTCTCTTGAAAACTCTTTCTCTATGGTGATCGTCTTGTTGAGCTTTTGAGCTGTTTCTTCATTGTACGCTCTTGGCCGATAAGAGTGATTCTTTGTTCTTTGCATTGAATCGCATTTGACTTGTTCTACATTTTTGCTGTATCAAAGGTATCAGACGTCATTCTATCCTTGGAATCCATGGCGGAAACGAGATCTCAGGCGTCGCGGAAGGAAGCGGTAGCTCGCGATGTTGAAGAAGTACTCGGTGGAAGAATCAATGCTTTAGAGGGTGCGATACTGGATCAAAAGGTGTTTATCGAGACGAAGATAGCTGACATTTTTGAGGCGATCCGACTGATGCAAGTGAATAGTCAAGCGAATGCATCGACGAGTGGTGAACGAAACAACAACGAGCATACTCAACGGTTCGTTCCACCGGCGGAGATCAACTACAATGAGCAGAATCGTTATCCTCGACCTCAGATTCAGCAAAACTACTCGGGGATGACGAGGATTGGAAGAGTCGATTTTCCACGATTTACCGGGGAAAATGTGAAGGAGTGGTTGTTCAAAGTGGAGGAGTTTTTTGCGATTGATAATACACCAATAGAGCTCCGTGTGCGATTAGCTTCGATTCACTTTGATCAAGTGGCTGCAGAGTGGCATCAATCGATTGCACAATCAGAAGTAGATGGTCATGTGGTAGGAGATTGGGAACTGTATAAAGTCCTTTTGAAGGAGAGGTTTGAAGAAATCTTGGATGATCCGATAGCGGAATTAAAGAAGTTACAAGAAACAGAAGGGATTGTTCATTACCACGCCAAATTTGAGAAGATACGAAATCAAGTGAAGCTTACTGAGCAGTATTTGGTGAGCGCTTATCTTGCCGGGTTGAATAATGACACTCAGATGCATGTGAGAATGTTTCAACCAAAATCTGTTCGTGAGTGTTTGATGTTAGGAAGATTATATGAAACCGCCCATCCTAGGAAGTCTATGGGGCATAATTGGTCAGGAAAGGGTCTCCCTAACAATGCTAGAGGGTTGTTAGGTTATCAAAAGCCACCTGAGACTAAGAAGCCGATGCCTATGTTGAATGAGAAACCAAAAGACACGGCAAAGCAGTTCTTACCGTTTTTATCTCAAGAAGAAATGAGTTCGAGACGAGCAAAAGGACTGTGCTATTACTGCGATGAGAAGTATACTCCGGGTCATTATTTGAAACATAAGAAGACTCAGTTGTACATGTTGGAGGCTGAGGAGAATGAGGAGTTCTTTGAGGCAACAGATAAGCAGACAAACGAAGAAGATGAAGGTGATATTGCTCAAATATCTGTAAGTGCAGTGGCAGGAATTACTGAGCGGTATAGAACGATGAAAGTGCGGGGTTTGCATGGGAAGAAGACTTTATACATACTCATTGATTCCGGTTCTACACACAATTTCATGGATCCAAACATTGCTGCTCAGTTGGGTTGTTCTGTTTTACCACCTCGAATGACCAAAGTGGCAGTAGCTGATGGTGGAAAACTACAGGTCCAAGGTCGGATTGAACAATTCCAATGGCGTTTCCAAAATGCAATCTTCCAACAAGATATGATGTTGATTCCTTTGGGCAACTGTGATATGGTTTTGGGAGTTCAATGGTTAGCAACATTGGGTCCTATAACTTGGGATTTTCTGGAACTGATGATGGAGTTTAAGTACAATAAGAAGAGAGTGGTCTTACACGGTATTAAGGAGGGTTGTCTGAAGGAAGTAAAGTCGACTAAGTTGGATAAGATGCAGGATGATCAGGCTCAAATTTCGATGATTTATATCCAAAAAAATGAGTCTGATGAGGAAGTGGAATTGTACTCAGTGAAAGAGCAGACTGTCATTACAAATCCAGTGTTGCAAGACTTATTGGGTAGCTATGACAAGGTATTCGAGGAGCCTAAGTCTTTACCACCTATACGGGGTCAACATGATCACAGAATTCCTCTGGTCGACGGTTCTGATCCTGTGAACCAACGTCCGTACAGATATGCTTTATATCAGAAGAACGAGATTGACAAAATGATTCAAGGATTATTGGAGGCGGGAACAATACAACCAAGCTCAAGTTCTTATGCTTCACCAGTTGTATTGGTCAAGAAGAAAGATGGAACATGGAGACTCTGTGTGGATTACAGAAATCTAAATGGAATGACGATTAAAGATCGTTTTCCTATACCGCTGATTGAAGACCTTATGGATGAGTTGGGAGGATCAAAGATATACTCGAAGATAGACTTAAGGGCGGGTTATCATCAGGTGAGAATGGATCCTAAAGATGTTCATAAAACGGCCTTCAAAACTCATAGTGGCCACTATGAATATCTAGTGATGCCGTTTGGGTTAACAAACGCACCTGCAACTTTCCAACAATTGATGAACTCTGTCTTCAAGAAGTTCCTCCGGAAATTTGTACTCGTTTTCTTTGATGACATTCTCGTTTATAGCGAAACAATGGAGGAGCACCTACAACATCTAGCTGCAGTGTTTGAAGTGATGAAGGAACACAACCTCTTTGCGAAGAGGAGCAAATGTGAATTCGCAACAGCACGGGTTGAGTATTTGGGACATTTTATCGAAGCTAAAGGAGTATCTACTGACCCAAACAAAGTAAAAGCTGTTCGTGAATGGCCTAAACCGGAGAATCTTAAACAGTTGCGTGGGTTTCTTGGCTTAGCGGGCTATTATAGACGTTTTGTGAAGAACTTCGGTGGCATTGCTCGACCACTTACAGCTCTCACGAAGAAAGATTCTTTTCTATGGTCTGATGAAGCTCAGGATGCTTTTGATAAACTCAAACAAGCCTTATGTGAAGCTCCTGTTTTGGCTTTACCAAATTTTGATAAACCGTTTGTTGTAGAGACAGACGCGAGTGGAGGGGGCATCGGTGCAGTGTTGATGCAAGAGGGACATCCTTTAGCCTATATCAGCCGCCATCTTAAAGGGAAACAATTACACCTTTCCATTTATGAAAAGGAGTTGCTTGCTGTGGTTTTTGCTGTACAGAAGTGGAGACATTATTTGATCAATGCTCATTTCATCATCAGAACTGATCAACGTAGCTTAAAATACTTGCTGGAACAGAGGCTCAATACCCCAATCCAGCAACAGTGGTTACCTAAGCTTCTGGAGTTTGATTATGAGATACAATACAGGCAGGGCAAGGACAATTTGGCAGCAGATGCATTGTCTAGAGTGGATGGTTCTGAAGTATTGAGTATGGCTTTATCAGTAACTGATTGCGAGTTGTTGAAATATATACAAGACAGTTATGATAAAGATCCGGCTACTAAGAAGGTCATTGAGGAATTGGTAAAAGATGGGAACTCTCACAAACACTTTACGTGGGGTCAGAACGTATTAAGAAGAAAGAGTAAATTGGTTATACCGGAGGTGAGTGAATTGAAAGAGAAGATATTGGAGTGGCTTCATGGGTCTGGGAGTAGCGGTCATTCTGGTAGGGATGCAACACATCAGCGTGTCAAGAGTTTGTTCTATTGGAAGGGGATGAGTAAAGAGATACAAGCTTTTATTCGACGCTGCTCTGTTTGTCAACAGTGCAAGCATGAAACTGTTGCTCCACCTGGTCTGATTCAACCACTACCGATTCCTACTGCAGTGTGGACAGATATATCCATAGACTTCATTGATGGATTACCAAAGTCTTTTGGGTATTCGGTGATCTTTGTTGTTGTGGATCGTTTGAGCAAAGCGGCTCATTTCATGGCTCTAAAACATCCCTACACTGCGGCATCGGTAGCTCAAGTGTTTCTCGATACTATCTTCCGTCTGCATGGCTTTCCTCAGTCGATAATAAGCGATCGGGATTCGGTTTTCTTGAGCGAATTTTGGAAAGAACTGTTTACTCTTCATGGTGTTTTGTTGAACTATTCAACCGCTTATCATCCTCAAAGTGATGGACAGACTGAGGTCGTCAACAAGTGTCTAGAGACTTACCTGCGATGTATGACAAGCGAGAGACCTCACATGTGGAGTAAGTGGCTACCTCTCGCTGAATATTGGTATAACACAACGTTTCATTCTGCTACGCAAATCACACCTTTCGAGGCGGTTTATGGCCATCCTCCTCCGTTGCATTTACCTTACTTGCCTGGAGAGTCGAAGGTGGCAGTAGTAGCTAAATCGATGCAAGACCGTGAGGATATGATTTTGATGTTGCAGTTTCATTTACTAAGGGCTCAACACCGTATGCGTCAGAATGCAGACTTACATCGCACGGAAAGAACTTTTGATATCGGTGATTATGTTTACGTTAAACTTCAACCTTACCGACAACAGTCCACAGTGATGAGATCCAACAATAAGTTGTCCCCGAAGTTCTTTGGACCTTATAAGATCATCGACCGATGTGGGGAAGTAGCTTACAAACTGCAGTTACCGGCGTCTTCCTTGATTCATCCGGTTTTTCACGTATCACAGTTGAAGGTTTTGGTAGGAAACGTGATAACTTCTTCTCAGTTACCTACCGTGATCTCGGATGTACTGATCAAAGAACCTGAAAAGATACTGGAAAGGAAGATGGTCAAAAGACAGGGTCGCGCGGCTACGCAGGTGTTGGTAAAGTGGTTGAATCAGGGCGAAGAGGAAGCTACATGGGAATTCTTATATGACTTGCAGCAGAAGTTTCCACACTTTGAACCTTGTGGTCAAGGTTCTTCCGACAGGGAGGATTTGCTATAGGAAAGGGTAATTGACACGTGTCAGCTCGGTAAAAGGTCGTTGGAGATTAAATAAAGAGGGACACGCGTCATTTGGAGAGGGGGAAGTTACGAAAATCGTTACACGGAAGAAACAGAGCATCTAAAAGGAGAGAGAAGAGTAGATTGTAGATGACTCAGAAAAAATTGTATTGTAATTCTCTTGAAAACTCTTTCTCTATGGTGATCGTCTTGTTGAGCTTTTGAGCTGTTTCTTCATTGTACGCTCTTGGCCGATAAGAGTGATTCTTTGTTCTTTGCATTGAATCGCATTTGACTTGTTCTACATTTTTGCTGTATCAAAATCGGACCACCTTAGAGAGGGAATGGGTTGTTCCTTTGATGTTTGTTCCTTTTGAGTTGCAACCAAAGGATTGAATCAAGCTGATATCAAGTTTGTAAACATGATTAGATATCATCCATAGTCTTTCTTCTATGAGATAAAGAACATTAGGGTTCATGAAAAACTTAGGGTTTATGAGAAAACTTAGCTTTTTAATTCGTATGCAGTTTTGCAGGTTTGACGGCTTCCACTCTAATGGAGCGTGAGGGCGCGTCCTTGGTCAGAATGTCAAGACGTTTTCACAGACTTCTTCGTCTTGTCCGGGGCTTCAATTTGATATATTACTCGTCGTCTGGGTCCTCACGGTTTGGGAGAACGAGTCGTTTGAAGTTCGCCGTCGATTTGAGAAGAAGATAGAGAGAGATTAGGTTTTTGAAATTTCGTTGGCTTCTTTAGCTTTTAGGGTTTTTAGAATCTATCGTGCTGATAACGTGTTGTGAAAGTATGTAGAAGAGATGTGAAAGATCTGTATACTTCATTGATAATAAGTGGGGCTTATTGGATTAGGGATTTCATAAAAAATAGGTTTTTGTCAAATCCTCCCTTATTGAATAAGGTATTTATAAAAACCTTTACAAATATATGGTTATTGGATATAGCATTTATAAAAATCCTATCAAATCTCATCTTATTGGAAAATATAGATTTCATCATTGGGATTTATAAAAGTTCTTTTTGTTTATTAGAAAACACCATTTACCCTTTAATTTCAATAAGAAAGAATACCATCTACATAGATGGTATTTCAAAAAAATCAACGAGAGAGATGATCGACGTATCAGATCATTCAAAAACTTCTATTCTTCTTCCTTTATCTTACATGGAAGACGAAGCTCCAGTTTTTTGTTTGGCCTGAGCATGGCTACAATACACACTACAAAAGGATTGAAATTGACGGTAACAAATAGAACAAAACCTCTCAACATACCATATGTCCTACTTCCAGTGGAAAGCTCTTCGAGATGAAAAAGTTTCATCTCCACTGTCTTGAGTCCTCATCTTAGCAAAACTGAAATAAACTGTTTACTTTGTTTATGATATCGGAAAGATCTCTCTGCTCTTCTTTGGTATGTGCAGCACTGTGTACGATATAACAAAGCTTTCATCAATCTGAAACTCTGGAATCTTTGGTTAAAGACCTGCCTTTCACCACATTCAATGTCTACAGATCTGGAGGTTAACATCATTCGTTGTCAGCACAGTCTTTCTTTTACACTGGCTTATCCTTAGTTGCTTCTTTCTCCAGCTTCTTCTTGTTAGCTTCAGCTTGCTTTGCATTTTCTTCTCGAGATTCGATGAACGTTTTCATGAAAAGATCACTTCAGATAGGAACAATGGTCAGAATAGGAATGATTATGCATCTATCACATATGGCTTTAACCAATCTAGAAGAAGAGACTTTGTGCATGTACCTTGTTTGAAAGGACACCATGGAATCTGCATTTTTTCCCTGTAAGTTACAAGTTAGTATTAGGACTAGATTATATACTTAGACGACCTCAAAGGGCGTAAGTAATTAGGTATATATAACTCACCTATTCTTTATACAATGAAGTAAGCAACCTCACTTCTGCTTCAGCAATATTGTTAGATATCACTGATTCTTGTATAAGGAAGTAGCTAATTAAACCAAGCCATTTTAGGAGTTATCCTCGATCTTTGCTTGCGTTCCCAGCATTCGGACTACTAAGAATGCTTATGGCTAACTTAACTTGCTCCTTAAATAGCTTGGTTTCAAGACTAAACTCCAGCTGAAGAATGAAACAGAGAGGTTAGGATCATGCTATTCATATTATATACACGTTTTTGTTTTGTGAAAGACATGCGTCTAAGTTTGACCATGCGTCCAACTCGTAAATTATTTTTTTATCTCTTAATTTTGTGTTAGTTTGTTTATGTGTTTGAGATTTTATTTCTAGAAAAATATATTTCCAGCTTATCTATTTTCCTTTTAAAATTATATGTTAGCTTTGATGTTGATAATCATTGAAATATATAGATATGATTTTTTGTTACTTTGATAAGGATTCCTTGAGATTATCTTTTCATTAGTTAAATTAAAACTTGCCTATATAGAGATGTATATCAAGGTCAAGACGTGCAAGGGAAAAAAAATCAAGACGTGCACAATAGAAACGAGGATCGTTGGCAGCCTCTTTGGAAAAATAAAGGTTAGAATTTTTCTATTTACGATTGTTTATGTTGCTTTTTCCACAACCTTGAATGGATTTTCTATAGAACTTGCTTGGATTGTTATACGTATGTTGTGTCGTGTTGTGTTGTTCTTCTTGGTTTTCTATAATGTTTTTCTTTTAACAATTTGGGTAGCTATCTCTTTCGTTAAAATGCGAGATATACAACAAGGAAAAATTAAAAATTCATACGTTCCTTGGTCACCCGAAGAAACCAAAACATTGGTGAGCTTTTTGGTTGATGGTGTTAATCAGAATTGGACTGATGCAAGTGGTAAATTCAACAAACTTACGGTGGAACAAAGAATATTACCAGAGCTAAACAAAATTTGTGGATCTACCAAAACTTTTTCCCAATACAAAAATAAAACAAAGATCCTGAAGAAAAGACACAAGAGTTTTGTAGATCTTCTTCGTTTTAGTTCAGGTTTTGGTTGGGATAAAGACACGAAGAAATTTACTGCTCCAAATGAAGTATGGGATGAATACTTCCAGGTATATAATTTATTAAAAATTATGATGCTTTATTTGCCTATGCAACTTTTTTTTGTGATAACAATTTTTTTTTCTATTCATAATAGGGACACAAGAAAGATAAACATTTACGTGATGATACATTTGAAGATTTTGAGGACCTTGAGAAGATCTACGGACAAAATATTGCAAGAGGAAATAATGCAGTCGGGTTAGGCGATACCACAGATGCTCGTACTCATATATCAAGAGATAATGAATGGGAATATCAAGGAGGATATATTCCTCAAAGGATGGGCGATGATGAGAATGATGATGATGATGACGACGACAATGATGGTGTAGAGCAAGCAACTTTGAGGCGATCGAATGCAATCGAAAAGCTCCCAGTAAGAAAGAGAGCTAGAACTGATGTATATAATGTGGAGAAAATTTCAGATGAAATAAGTTCAGTCACTGGAACAACCAATCAGATTTTCAGTATGATTCAACAAAGATGGAAACATGAAGCCGACGAAAAAGAAGCTGAGGAAAAAGCTAATAATGTATGGGACGTAATCAAGGAAATTCCAGATTTAGAAGAAAATGAACGTTTTGATGCAATGAATTTAGTTCACCAGTTTGGTATGAAAGCTGCATTCATGAGTATGACTGGGGATGAACGTTTTAGATGGATTAAACGTTCGATACGTAAGCCATGAAAGTTGTGGTTGGAAAATTAGTGTGCTTTTGATAGGATTATTGGCTTAGTTTTCTTAGTGGTCTTTATGCTTTTTCATGTGTGGTTTTAGTTTATTTTTTGTTTGGTACTTCCTCTGCTTTCAAATAATATAATACAAGTTCTTATGAAATTTTTATTTTCTTGTAGGTTCTATTTACTTTCTCTGTTTATTCTAACTTTGGATGTGGAGAACATATTTTGGTTACGTTATGTGAAATAATGTGTTATCATTTTCATGGTTTTTGGTATATTTGAGTTGATACGAAGAAGATTATTGGATAAACTCCATGTTAGTTTTTGGTGTTTCTTGTAATAAATTCTACATCTATTTGCAGGAACCTGCTCAAACTCAGAATTTAAGAGATTCGTTTGTAGAGGCAAAGTCTGACATTGTTGTTAAGGTAATCCCAACTAATGTATTGCTTTCATACTTTTGTATATTAGCTTTATTTCTCTTTCATTTGGTGACGCATATGCTCTTGATCTCTTATTCTGCTTAGGTACGCATATTTCAGAAATTTTATTATCTTAAAATCTTGAATAGAAAACTTTTGACTCTAATGTATTACTACAATTTTGTTTTCGCAGTTTTAATGTAATGTTTTTGTTACGAAAATTCAGATTCTCCTGTCATGGATCAAACTGTTAATGAGAAAGAAGATCTACAGTTAAGAAAATGTAGAAAAAGGAAAAAGAGCTTTCAGTCAGACGTGGATATACTTTTGTTGATGTCTACTATCAATGTGAGAATTTGCTTTCTGGCACATTGTTTAGCTTCAAAAATTCAACGTCCGATTAAGAAGCCAACCACAAGACTAGGAAATGAATATATACAAAATGTTTTAACTGAAGATCCAGAACATTTTCGAAATTTATATCGTATGTATCCAGATGTTTTCTTGGATTTATGCACTCTTATCCGAGAAAAAACATCTTTAAGAGATACAAGATGGATTTCAGTTGAAGAAATGCTTGCCACATTTTTGCTCATTGTTGGCCAGAGCACGAGATATATTATTCCTCGAGATGTATTCAAGAGATCGAGTTTTGCAATAAGTCAGAGTTTTAATAAAATCTTAAGGGCGATAAACAGCATTGGTCCAAGTTTGATGGCTAAACCAGGTAATGGTGTGCCTTCAAAAATAAGAGAAAGCACGAGATTTTATCCCTACTTTAAGGTATGTAAAATTTATATTTTTTTTTTGTTTTGTTATATCCATTAATAATTTTATTTACATTTTAGGATTGTATTGGAACTATTGATGGAACACATATTCCTGCTATGGTAGTAGGAAATGAAACTGCTAGCTATCGAAACAGAAAAGGAATCTTATCTCAAAATGTGTTAGCTGCATGCAATTTTGATTTGCAATTCATATATGTCCTTACTGGTTGGGAAGGTTCAGCCCATGATGCAAAGGTGTTAAATGATGCTCTAACGAGAAGTAACAATAAATTTGAAGTCCCAGAAGGTACATGCATCATTCTATACCAAAAGATATTATGTGTGTTTGAGATACATTATTGTATTACATTTTCATAATTTTTATTTATATTGTATTTGAAAAATATTTCAGGCAAATTCTATCTAGCTGATTGTGGATATGCCAACCGGAAAAGTTTTCTAACTCCATTTCGAAGTACCCGTTATCACCTCAAGGAATTTACTGGAGGAGATAGTGATCCTAGAAATAAAGAAGAACTATTCAACCATCGTCATGCATGTCTAAGAAATGTCGTCGAAAGGATCTTTGGTATTTTCAAATCAAGATTTCTGATATTCAAATCTGCACCTAGTTTTCCATATAAGACGCAAGCAGAGTTAGTACTTGCATGTGCTGCATTGCATAACTATCTTCGCCAAAAATGTCGGTCAGATGAATTTCCTCCGGAAGAAATTTCTGATGAACAAAGTGTTACCCAATCAAGTACTAGTGGTCATCAGTTTCTTGGCACACAAGAACAACAAAGAGAACTTGCTAATGAATGGAGAACAACAATTGCTTCAAATATGTGGAATGATGCTATTGCTAGTGGATCTCAGCGGTGATATACGCATAAAGTAAGTTATAAGTTTTTGTGTTTTTCTAAATAGTTATGGTTGACAATAATATTGATATATCACATTGTGTTACTTGGTTGATATGTGTGAAATGGTTTATGGTGTTGTTGGCAGGATATTAAAAGAAGACACTCAATAAAGCTAAGTCGCTACGAAGAGAAGTAGTTTGTGAACTTTTACTTTGGATTTTTAGGAAAGTAAAAACATAATATGTTTAACTTTTTGTACTCTCAAAACTATTGGAAGAACGTTTTTAAATTTTCATCATATATATAATGGAGACTTGTTCAGTTTTGTAGCCATAATGGAGATTTGTTCACTCTTTTTTCAATGTACAAATGTGGGCATCGAGAAAGAAGAAATATATTGATGCTGAGAAATAGTCTGAATGATTAATTTTTTATTTAAATATCTTTTCTTTAAAAAAAACAGATTTTACCAAATCTTACCAAATTCTCTTACTAAATCCCCACCAGAATCCTTGAATTCAAATAAAACTCTCTGAATTCCACCAAAACTTAAAATCTTCAAAACTTTCTCAAATCCCTATTCCAATAACGCCCCCTAAGATGTCCTTATATAAGGATTACATAAGTGGTAAAACCCTAGATACATAACACTATGGGCCTTAGCCCAATACATAAGTAAACCTCCTAATGGATATAAGGTCTAGGCGATATGGGCTTGGTTAGGGCCCATCCACCATTTCATAACACTTAGCTAAATCTTAGGACTAAAAAGCTTGGCTAACACGTGCCTTAAACTAAAATATTCAGAAATAAACTCAGTAAAGAAATAAGAGGAATCAAAGCAATGGTTAATCAAAAATAATCCAAAATATTCAAATATGTTTCCATACCTTTGCTCTTGGACGTGTGGATGAATAAGGAAGGTCTGACTAGCCGTTGCTTGATCTTTAGAGAGGCAGAAGTGTGGTCCTTTTGCACTTATGAAGCGATCTGGCAGATAAGGTAACCTTTTATTTGCTTTGAATAATCTATCATGCCTTGTATTCTCATATGGACCGCTTTGTATATTCCATGGTTCCTTCTCTTTATTTCCTTGGATGTATCTGGACGAATTTAAGGATTCTGGATGGTCTTGAAGATCTCCTGGTTTCCAAGTATACGTCTGTGCTTCACACAAGTTGAGCAAATGAACACTTTCCTTATATAGAACCAATTTGGCATATCTTAGTAAATAAGATGCATCTTCAATTTGTATTGGACTCTGGCCTTGAATCTTCTTGTTCTGGACTTCTAAGAGGTCCTCTTTTAAGGCCCAGCTTGTTGTACTCGAATTTTCCTCCGGGTTGGGCTGATAGATACCTTGTTCCTCAAGAAATGTCCATTTGGATGCAGTGTAGGTTTCCCGTCTTGTAAATTGTATATCTCCTAAACCATTAATCCTTTTGGTATAAAACCAATTCGCTGCGTGCTCTGGTTGAGTTGAGAGTCTATAGAAAGAAGTTTCACGGTTATACTCCACATGGTTGTTGATATTTTCCCTTTCGACTGAACCTATGTCGCTGCTGGCTCCTTTGTGACTGGTTTGTGCAACTTGATGAATGTCTGGTCCAGCTATGGTTCGGGAGACCTCATCACAGATTTAATAAAGATGGGGCATAGCCTTAAGTTTATGTGGTATTGGCTTTTTTTTTATCTCGAGATCGAATCTGCTGCATCAATCGATGAATGCTTATTGTAAGAGTTATGTCTCTGGTCGAGATAATCATATATGGTGGCCTAAGTCAAGGCTGAACCAATGCTAAATCTAAAAAGGTGTTCGGTACCTTTTTACATTTATCCGACCATATAACTACTAAAGATAGGCATATCGAGTTGTTCTGCCAAAAAATGTTTTTAACAAGCTTTCTAGGAATCGTGCTTCCACTAATCCATTTGCAGGGCATGTCTAGACCTTTCTGTCGAACAAGATTTAAAAAAGATGGGGCATAGCCTTAAGTTTCTGTATTATTGGCTTGTTTTTTTTAATCTCGAGATCGAATCCGCTGCATTAAGCGATGAATGCTTATTGTATGAGTTATGTCTCTGGTCGAGATAATCATATATGGTGGCCTACGTCAAGGCTGAACTAATGCTAAATGTAGAAAGTTGTTTGATACCTTTTTACATTTATCAGACCATATAACTACTAAAGATGGGCATATCGAGTTTTTCTGCGAAAAAATGTTTTTAACAAGCCTTAATAGAATTGTGCTTCAAGAATTCCATTTTCAGGGCGTTTCTAGACCTTTCTGTCGAACCAGATTTAAAAAAGATGGGGCATAGCCTTAAGTTTATGTGGTATTGGCTTTTTTTTTTATCTCGAGATCGAATCTGCTGCATCAATCGATGAATGCTTATTGTAAGAGTTATGTCTCTGGTCGAGATAATCATATATGGTGGCCTAAGTCAAGGCTGAACCAATGCTAAATCTAAAAAGGTGTTCGGTACCTTTTTACATTTATCCGACCATATAACTACTAAAGATGGGGCATATCGATTTTTTTCTGCCGAAAAATGTTTTTAACAAGCCTTAAAAGAATTGTGCTTCGACTATTCCATTTGCAGGGCATTTCTAGACTTCTGTCGTACCAGATTAAGTAAAGATGGGGCATAGCCTTAAGTTTATGTGGTATTGGCTTGTTTTTTTTATCTCGAGATCGAATCCGCTGAATCAATCTACTAAAGATGGGCATATCGATTGTATGAGTTATATCTCTGGTCGAGATAATCATATATGGTGGCCTACATCAAGGCTGAACTAATGCTAAATGTAGAAAGTTGTTTGATACCTTTTTACATTTATCAGACCATATAACTACTAAAGATGGGCATATCGAGTTTTTCTGCCAAAAAATGTTTTTAACAAGCCTTAATAGAATTGTGCTTCGAGAATTCCATTTTCAGGGCGTTTCTAGACCTTTCAGTCGAACCAGATTTAAAAAAGATGGGGCATAGCCTTAAGTTTATGTGGTATTGGCTTTTTTTTTATCTCGAGATCGAATCTGCTGCATCAATCGATGAATGCTTATTGTAAGAGTTATGTCTCTGGTCGAGATAATCATATATGGTGGCCTAAGTCAAGGCTGAACCAATGATAAATCTAAAAAGGTGTTCGGTACCTTTTTACATTTATCCGACCATATAACTACTAAAGATGGGGCATATCGATTTTTTCTGCCGAAAAATGTTTTTAACAAGCCTTAAAAGAATTGTGCTTCGACTATTCCATTTGTAGGGCGTTTCTAGACCTTTCTGTCGTACCAGATTAAGTAAAGATGGGGCATAGCCTTAAGTTTATGTGGTATTGGCTTGTTTTTTTTAATCTCGAGATCGAATCCGCTGAATCAATCTACTAAAGATGGGCATATCGATTGTATGAGTTATGTCTCTGGTCGAGATAATCATATATGGTGGCCTACGTCAAGGCTGAACTAATGCTAAATGTAGAAAGTTGTTTGATACCTTTTTACATTTATCAGACCATATAACTACTAAAGATGGGCATATCGAGTTTTTCTGCCAAAAAATGTTTTTAACCAGCCTTAATAGAATTGTGCTTCGAGAATTCCATTTTCAGGGCATTTCTAGACCTTTCTGTCGAACCAGATTTAAAAAAGATGGGGCATAGCCTTAAGTTTATGTGGTATTGGCTTTTTTTTATCTCGAGATCGAATCTGCTGCATCAATCGATGAATGCTTATTGTAAGAGTTATGTCTCTGGTCGAGATAATCATATATGGTGGCCTAAGTCAAGGCTGAACCAATGCTAAATCTAAAAAGGTGTTCGGTACCTTTTACATTTATCCGACCATATAACTACTAAAGATGGGGCATATCGATTTTTTCTGCCGAAAAATGTTTTTAACAAGCCTTAAAAGAATTGTGCTTCGACTATTCCATTTGCAGGGCGTTTCTAGACCTTTCTGTCGTACCAGATTAAGTAAAGATGGGGCATAGCCTTAAGTTTATGTGGTATTGGCTTGTTTTTTTATCTCGAGATCGAATCCGCTGAATCAATCTACTAAAGATGGGCATATTGATTGTATGAGTTATGTCTCTGGTCGAGATAATCATATATGGTGGCCTACGTCAAGGCTGAACTAATGCTAAATGTAGAAAGTTGTTTGATACCTTTTTACATTTATCAGACCATATAACTACTAAAGATGGGCATATCGAGTTTTTCTGCCAAAAAATGTTTTTAACAAGCCTTAATAGAATTGTGCTTCGAGAATTCCATTTTCAGGGCGTTTCTAGACCTTTCTGTCGAACCAGATTTAAAAAAGATGGGGCATAGCCTTAAGTTTATGTGGTATTGGCTTTTTTTTTTATCTAGAGATCAAATCTGCTGCATCAATCGATGAATGCTTATTGTAAGAATTATGTCTCTGGTCGAGATAATCATATATGGTGGCCAACGTCAAGGCTGAACTAATGCTAAATGTAGAAAGTTGTTTGATACCTTTTTACATTTATCAGACCATATAACTACTAAAGATGGGCATATCGAGTTTTTCTGCCGAAAAATGTTTTTAACAAGCTTTCTAGGAATCGTGCTTCGACTAATCCATTTGCAGGGCATGTCTAGACCTTTCTGTCGAACAAGATTTAAAAAAGATGGGGCATAGCCTTAAGTTTCTGTATTATTGGCTTATTTTTTTTAATCTCGAGATCGAATCCGCTGCATCAATCGATGAATGCTTATTGTATGAGTTATGTCTCTGGTCGAGATAATCATATATGGTGGCCTACGTCAAGGCTGAACTAATGCTAAATGTAGAAAGTTGTTTGATACCTTTTTACATTTATCAGACCATATAACTACTAAAGATGGGCATATCGAGTTTTTCTGCCAAAAAATGTTTTTAACAAGCCTTAATAGAATTGTGCTTCGAGAATTCCATTTTCAGGGCGTTTCTAGACCTTTCTGTCGAACCAGATTTAAAAAAGATGGGGCATAGCCTTAAGTTTATGTGGTATTGGCTTTTTTTTTATCTCGAGATCGAATCTGCTGCATCAATCGATGAATGCTTATTGTAAGAGTTATGTCTCTGGTCGAGATAATCATATATGGTGGCCTAAGTCAAGGCTGAACCAATGCTAAATCTAAAAAGGTGTTCGGTACCTTTTACATTTATCCGACCATATAACTACTAAAGATGGGGCATATCGATTTTTTCTGCCGAAAAATGTTTTTAACAAGCCTTAAAAGAATTGTGCTTCGACTATTCCATTTGCAGGGCGTTTCTAGACCTTTCTGTCGTACCAGATTAAGTAAAGATGGGGCATAGCCTTAAGTTTATGTGGTATTGGCTTGTTTTTTTTTATCTCGAGATCGAATCCGCTGAATCAATCTACTAAAGATGGGCATATTGATTGTATGAGTTATGTCTCTGGTCGAGATAATCATATATGGTGGCCTACGTCAGGCCTGAACTAATGCTAATGTAGAAAGTTGTTTGATACCTTTTTACATTTATCAGACCATATAACAACTAAGATGGGAATATCGGGTTTTTCTGCCAAAAAATGTTTTTAACAAGCCTTAATAGAATTGTGCTTTCGAGAATCCCATTTCAGGGCGTTTCTATGACCTTTCTGGTCGAACCAGATTTAAAAAGATGGGGCATAGCCTTAAGTTTATGTGGTATTGGCTTTTTTTAATATCGAGTTCGAATCTGCTGCATCAATCGATGAATGTTATTGTAAGAATTAT
>CAJHQP010008358.1:0-27387 GCA_905132765.1 Moricandia arvensis
TTGCTCTTAATGCTAACTTGAACTTGATCGCCTCATCATAGAAATTAGGGTCTAAAGCGGTCAAGCGAGACAGTTTGTTATAGACTGGATACTAACTAAACATCTAAATAACTTGTAACCAAAAGGAGATTTGAATTGGAGCTTAGAGGACACCATCAAACCTCTGCGCGAATACAGTATGTTAGATGAGGCGTCGATCGATACTACTTATGACATCGATAGACACTCAGTTGGATGCGCGCGAGAGCACTGCTCCTAAACCCCTAAGGTTGTGGAGTGTGAGAACGGTGCTTAATTAAAACCCTAGCAATCTATTAGTTTGAATTACCTAATCCTACCTCAGAATTTCTCCTAAGTCTAATCTCTTAATTTGATCTTCACAAATCAAATCAATCTTGAAATCGCTTTTATTATTATTATAATTCATCTAGCTTTAATTCAAAATCAATAAGTCTATTGTGCAATCCTAGAGTCTCTGTAGATTTGATCCCTATGTACTACACTAAACTCACTTGATAGAATTCTTCATACTGGCTTAAACAGCTACCACCATGATCTCGTACAACCTAGACTGCCATCAAGAATGCCTACCTACGTAACTTCTTTAAATGATGCAAGATCTGAAGACTTGATGAACATAATATCCATGTTTAGTCAGGGGTCCAAATAGATTTGACATGTGTGTTGTTTATGTTCTAGCAGAGTATAAATATCTTAAACAACAACTATCAAATTAACCTTTAATCCTAACAACACAAATAATACTATTGCCAAGAAAGATCAGGTGTAGTACTTAGGGATCAAATCCAACGGAGAATACTGGCACACAATAGATTTTTTATTCCTAAAGTTAAGCTAGGTGATTATATATATATTGGTAACAAGTAATCAGTCTAAGAAAAGTTTAATTTAATTAGAGAGTGTAGATGCAATATGGTAATATGCTAATAATGTAATATGGAAATATGCTAATAATATAAATATGAAAAATGCTAATAAACTAACTAGATGTAAATGTAAATATGCTAGATCTAAGGTTTCAAGCAAGTGGATTATAGAGGATAGAAGTTAAGGTATTAATCATAAAACTCGATATCTAATGTAAAAGACGACCAGCTCTCTCTGTGAGTCTAATATATTGACTAAGTTCAATGTCTCAGCTCTCGCTTGTTGACAAGGAATGATCGTCGTTCGATGGCAATGATCCTGCATCGATCGATGGTTTCTTGAGTGAAGCTTTATGACCTAATTCGATAAGTTCACTAGATTAACTAAATCAACTCTCGTTTGTTTCTAGCAACCTAGCTTAACAGAATAAATTCCAGTATTAGACCATCCTCTCGCTTGTGCCTAACTATAATATTATCATGGTTCTAGTTAGCTACTATAGAACACAAACAATAAACACAATTCTATTAATAGATCTAATAATAACCCTAACAATTCTATTGTTTGGGCTAATCCATCAGTACCATAATAAATCCTAAATCTAGTTGATAACTACTCAGACATAATCAAAGTAAAGAATAATATATGAATACAATGCATTGATAAAACACTGGGGTTCCAATACAAATCTCCCGAAGGAGTTATGATTCTTCTCCCCTAATTACTCAAAACTAGCGCATACGTCTCCGTATGTATGATATGTATGTCTACTATATTCTCTCTCTTTCTCATACATAAAGCATAAATTTAAAAACCCTAAAATCTAGGTCAAAACTCCGTCCACGGGTGTGTCTGCCTCTAACTTGGGCTTGAAATCGGCTGTCTGCGAATTGGTCATCGATTGATCGCAAGTGGTCAGCATAGATCGATCTGGTCATGACACATCGGTTGACGTCAAGATAGTATTGTCGATCGACGGCAGTCTTGTACTTCGGCTCTCTCAAAGATCAGCTACAGATTATTCTCCTCTAAATGCTCCAAAAGTTCCAAGTATCTCCATATATCTCCAAAACGTACCTGGACATGTAAAGACCTAAAACATAGCCTAGACACACATAATAGACCCTAAATGGAGTCCATAAAATGACCAAAAATTGGTAATAATTAGGCTATATCAACTTCCCCCAGTCTTAACCTTTCGCTTGTCCTCAAGCAAACAAGCATGCAAAGAGGTTTTGAAAAGCGAAGACTCACATAATATCTAAGTATAACTGTCACCTTACTTCATTGCAGCCACAACCTATTAAGTCAATCACAGATAACTTTATATACCCTATCCTAGTACAACAACCAAATTTATTCTACCAACAACTTAGCGGATACTAGTCTGACTCGTCCTCTACTGATTTCATTTCTTTGCATAAAATAAAAGTGCAGGCTTTACCTTGGGAATATCGATCAAAGGATATACAGACTTTTACCTTTGCAAGTATCTGAACAAACATGTAGTCTTCTCTGATTCCTTTCTTCTCTCTCTTCTCACTTCTTCTCAGCCAATGCCTCCCTTCTTTTGAGGGTATCATTTTATTTTCTTAATTGAACTGAGATATTTGGACAGCTTCCATGAATCAAACCCTAATGGTTTTTGCCACCAGATCCTGTTCACTTGTTTTTTGACCTTTATCTCTTTCTAGGGATCATATGAATCAAGCTTTAATGGTTGTAGCCACCAAATCCTGTTTGACTCCTTTTTCTTAATCTGAATGGGAGAGAGAGGGGAAATTAACCAGACTTTTACCTTCCAGACTTGCGGAAGGAATCCGATCTGTGTATACCAAATCCCAAAGCAAGCAAATAATGTCAGGATTAGTGTTAGAAACCAGCTTCAGTTCCTTCAAACTTTCTATGCAAGTGTGATATATGTGGCAGGATGATGCCACTTTGGTATCTCTAGTAATCTATGCAAACAACCTTCTAAGAATGGTGCTAGAGTATGGTTAGTAAATAATAAATCTTGATCATAGTCTTCTTCTTGATCCGATAAAACTTCTTTTTAAAAAAAAAACTTATATAGATAGTAAATAAAACTCAAAAACAATAAAATATCATTACGAACCTCCCCAGACTTAAATTACATTGTCCCCATTGTAATCCGCCCTGGATTTGTTAGGAAAAATTAAATCATAATTAAACAGCTTAAGTATAGAACTCGCTACCTCTCTTTGTGAGAGAGTGTCGATCGATGGTAGGCACGTTTGGTCGATCGATGGTCATAATCCAGTGTCGACCGATGGTGCCTCTATGGTGTCGATTGGTGGTAGCATAAGTAGTCTGTAGAAATAAAATTAAACTCGAAATAAATAAATAGTATAAGTAAAAACTAAGTAAAAACCTACTAAACAGTGGGTTGCCTCCCACTCAGCGCTTGGTTATAGTTTTAAGCTCGACGTTTTGAATTTTCTGACTAGAATGAAGTGGATCAACACTTGGAAAACAAGTGCCTACATCTTCTTTGCTCTTCTGAAACCATGTACCAATGAAGTTTCTCATCGCTTAATCTCCTATGGCTTTCTCATTCTTTATGATCTCCTTAGTAACCTCCACTGAATGGCATTCACCTTTGTAGACTCTCAATATTACGTTGTAGCATTCTAAGTCTGACAGATGTACTCTCTGATATATCCTCCCATTTCTGAGAAATATCTTCCTTCATTAAGCTCTGAGAGAAAACAATCTCATTGAACATGTCTTCCAATTGTGTCTATGCTGAGTGATTTTTCCTGTCGGACTTAGCATCGATTGATGGTGTGATGTTGCCGTCGATCAATGTCACTCTATTGTGTCCACTCGCATGTTGTCTTGAATAGTATTCAAATCTCGCTGCATCTTATCCATGCTTGTAGTCAGACCGATGAGGCATTTGTCTATAAGATAATAGACATCATGAAGCCTCATGTAAGAATCTTCTAATGACATCTCTTGAGCGTTGTAGATCCATTCACAGGATCACCAATCTCTGCTTTGTTGTATGTTTCTTGCTTCTTCCTAGACATAGCGATCTTTTCTGCATGTTCAGGTAAACATATGTAGATGTACTCAAACATAGTAGCTCTCTCTAGAACTGCTCGATATCTTCCTCTTGCACATTCACAATTCGTCCCGTCTTATAGCGCGTGCATTGCCATTCTCATCTTTGTATATGCCATACTCATCTTGCCATCAGCATCAAAAGATCTCTTTCCATACTCTACCTGACCATCTATCAGTAGGGGATTTATCCAACTGACCGGTCTCAGAGTTTATGAAGTGATGGGTTAGATGTACATAACCTGTGGACTCCTGGAATGGTGGGTATCGATCGATGCATGCTTCTTGTTGTCCGATCGATGCTTAGTACTGGTTAGGTTCGTGCTTTCTGCTCCTTGATGTTGATCGATGGTGGTACCTGTGCATCGATCGATGGCTGTTGCTGTTTTTCCAAATAAAGTTCCTGATCGATTAGCCATAACAAGGGCATCTGCTACAATCTTCCTTAGGAACACGTCCCTCTGTATCTCTGAAAATTCCAAATTCATTCTGGTCTGAGATAACCATCTTTTGTATCTTATGCTTCAGTAATTTTTCTGGTCTCGTTTGATATCGTTTTCATGGCCAAGTTATGTCGAGGATTGATGCTGGATTTCCTACTTTCGCATTCATTACCCAGGCCATCTTCTTCCTCTCTGTAAGCTTCATCGTGCTCTTCGTAATCTCCACAGTAACCTTGGTACGCCGGATTAGCTCAATTGATGTCATTTGTAGAAAATCGATTGATGCTCGGTGATCAGACCGGTGGATGAAAAGGTTTTCAACTTTGTTACCCATTGCAAGTATATCTGCCACATCGTGTTTCGTGACATGTAGAATTCGACCGTCCATATCTCTTGCATAACCATCTGGATCTACGCTAATACCAAACTCATTTGGTTGTAAATAACCATATTCTCTTTCGCGTTCCAGATGAATATCGTTTGGTTTCTGCTTCATTCTCAGTATCGATCGACGGTGTATGTTTTCTGTCTATCGATGTCGATTTCCCACGTCGAGGGGAAAAATGAAAAACTCCAGCCTCTTCCATAGCAATACCTCGGTATTCAATCGTTTCTTCATCTCTGTAATCTTCCTCGTACTCAAAGGTAGGCTGTGTGCGACTGAAATCACCATGGTGGGTGTGGGCTTGTTCGGAAAGTTTATGTGTCGATCGATGCGATTAGGGTGGGTATTAATCGATTGTTGAACGGTATGGCTGTCGATCGAGTGGGTTGGGTTGAGTGTCGATCGATGCTCCTTCTTCTGATTCCTCACCAAACTCGTAATTGCAGAAATATGTGGCCACAAGTTATGCATCATTGCACAATTCGATAAGGGTAGCCTTGTTGTTATTCCTTGACAGGTTCATAAAAAATATTTTGATTAGTTAGAGATAATACAACATGTTTAACTTCATATCGGCATATGGCTCCACAATAGCCATGAATGCTCTCCCAAGTAGTAGAGAAGAGTTTCAATCTATCCTGATGTCCATCACATGAAAGTCTGTTGGAACTAATGTATTGTTGATCATCTTTTACCATCCCTCCTGAATTCACTCTTGAGTAGTCTGTGAATGTAAAGGAATTGTTGGATGGTTCCACTTTAGGTTCAGGTCTTCTGCCATTGACTTTGGCATAATGCTTACTGAAGATCCAGTGTCACAAAAGGGTGTTGTGGTATTTGTATTCATTGATGAAGCATGTAACCACGAATTTACCAGGATCATTTTTCTTCTTTAGACAGGTCCTCTGCTTCATCTTCTCCCTGAGGTGATTGAACATTATTTCTATGCCATCATCTTTCTTCCTTTTTTCCCTGAAAAACATCCACAATCCGTGAGTATAATATGCCCTTATCAAAAGAAGTATCTAGAGGAATTTTAAAAACGCTTTTAGCAAAGTTATCTATCTCCTTTTCATTGGCTTCTCTGCGTTGATGTTTGGGAATATTTTTTCTCTTTTTTTAGTGCCCCTCATCTTCTCTATCAGTATCCATAGCTTCAGATGTGTTTGTATTCTGATCTGAAATTGTCATGGTTGGACGTACAAACAAGCTCGCATTTAGTTCCAATACAAATCTCCCTAATCACTACAAGAAATATCGGCATTAGCAGCGCCGAGAAAACGCTATCATAGGGTTTTCGCTCAGCGTTTTTGTAAACGCTATGACAGCCGCAGCCTATGATAGACTCTATAGTAGCTTTAATCGTGTGCTACAAAAGAGTACATATATAATAGCGATTATTTAGTGTTATATTAAATATGTTGTATAGCGTCATCTTTTTGTTGAATAACATTATAATATGGTGTTTGGTTCTGTTTATAACATTATTTATAATATCACATTTTTCTTGTCACGGAATATATTATTGTAACTTTTTTTTATTTTTGATGCTTTACCTATAATAGTTTTTTATGTTTGCTGCTTAATATTATAAAATAACTTGTTTCTTGTGCTAGGATGTTGATTTTCAAAGCTAATTTTGAATGCCCTATATTTTTATAATGAAACATTTGTAAATTATATTTTATAGGTATTTTGAAATTTCCTGATATAATTGTTTTATTCGGAACATTGAATAGCATAATTTGTAAATAAAAAAATGAAATATATATATTTTTAGTAAATAAAGAGAGACAAATTACAAACATTCTAAAAGAAATAAAATGGTTAAGTACACAGATCCAGAAGCAAATAAAACACAGACTGAAGCAAATGGTTTATAGAAATGTAGGCATTAGTCTTGAGAAAAACCCATGGCTCGTGATTACTGTCCATGTTCTTGTTTTGGCTCTTCACAGGAGCTGAGTTTCAGGGATCTGATAAAGTTCATGAACATTGGGTCGATGTCTTGTTCAGGATCCTCACCTGGTTCTCTTGGGCGTTGCGTTTGAGCTTCATGTTGTGGCTGTTGTTGTTTGAGTTGTGGTTTCACTCCGGCTACAGCGAGGCCACAAATGAGGCCCTTCCTTGCTTCCATTAGAGTTGCTAGATGGAAAAATTAATCCAAAGTTAGATCTTTGACTATCTCAACACAAGGTAATAAATCGAACAAGATATTGGAGTTTCTCTGACCTGGAAATTGAGTCTGTCGATTAAACTGAAAATTTGAAGAATAGATTAGTGAAGATTAAATTTAAAAATTAATCCAAAGATAGATCTTTGACTATCTCTACAAATCGAACAAGATATTGGAGTTTCTCTGAAATCTTTAAGATTCATTACCTGTAAGAGATCTGTAAGAGGCGATAATGTGTAAGGAGAGAACTCTGTAACATAAATCGTGGCTGTTGAAGAGAGATTGGAGATGAAATTGTGGAGGGTAAGAGAGATTTGTGTTGGTTTTAGATGGAATCGTGGTGGCTTATACAGATTTGTGGTGGTTTGAGATGGAAGGAGAAAAGGGTTGAGAGAGATTCGTTGCTTGAGAGAGATTTGTGGGAAAGAGAGAGAAGTCGATAAAGAAAATATGGACCAATGAGAGACAATGACGAGGATAACCTAAAGTACTAATCTCCACCGTTGAATCATCTCAATTCAATGGATATAATGGGTGCAATTTTTTTAGTTTGTCTCCTGCATGAAATATGGATAATATGGTTGTAAGCTAAGAACAACATGGAGTTTGTTTGATTTTGATATGATTTAGGATGGTGTATACTTGTATATGAATTTATGTCTACATTTAAAAATGATCATATAATAAAAAAACTAAATTATGCAAAGAAAACATCATGTTGTGAACATATAAACACTAAATATTCAAAGTAAACCAATTTATACCCTAATCCCTAAAACTTGACACTAAACGTCAACCCTCAATGACAAAAGTGTGGAAAGCTTACTTGATTCTTAATTTTATCATTATTTGTGTGTTGTTATCTTTTGGTTACCTTCACTAAACACTAGCTTCACATATTTTTAAATGAATCACTCACACTATCATTACCCTAAACACTAAAACTAATCCCTACACAATCAACCCTATCGTTACCCTAAACACTAAAAGTTAGTGTTTGCTTTGTTATATGAAATTGTATTTAGACATTTCAAGTGTATAATGAAATTATTACAAAGACTTACAACCATTAAATTTGCATGGTTACAAGACATTATATATTTCAACATTATAATTTTGGCCTTGTTAAGAGAAACACGTGAAATCATAAAACCCATAATTATTTAAGATTCTAAAAGCATAAGATACAAGGCAAATTACACTTAGTCACGTTTTGAAAACACAGAAACTGAAAGCCGATAAAAACACACTTTAAAAAACAGTCATTGAAAAACAGAGTCATTAAAAACATAGACAATCTTATTGCTTGGTTCCTTTGGCTCTGTTTTTAAACCTGCATAGAAAGAAAAATCTGATTAGTTTGACATATTTCCACATATGTAACAAATAAACGAGATCTCACCAGTAGAACTTTATCCTCTGGCCAAGCAACACAGCTTCAAAGTGCATCTTCCATATACTCAATCTCATATACTCAATCTCTGATGATGTCCTCCACACAATAGTATCTTTAATCTTCACAACATCCACAAAGACTCGACATGCACCAGGAACCAAAGGTTGAAAGTGGACAAGATGTTCAGGATTACTCGATGACCAACGTCCTTCAACAACGACCACCTTATTTCCGGACAGGTCCAGCAGCTTGATTTTCTGATTAGGATTGAATTTGTTACGCTGCAACCACAAATCACAAAGCAGAACCAATATTCAGGGATCACAACCAGAACTAATCAAGTAATGCAAGGAAAGGAAAAACCTCTGATCTGCGAAGAGGAGATGTTGGAATTACAGGTGACTTCTCTTTCATAGTCACTGCAGGTTTTTTTGTAGGAGCTGGTGGAGTTAAAGGAGAATCCTCATTCCTAGACTGATCTTTGACATTCGTTGCAGGTTTTGCAGTAGCTGTTGCACTTAGTGGAGACCTTTGATTCTTACAAGTTGAACTTCCTGCTTTTGAACTTCCTGTTTTAGAATTTGGTGTTTCTGAGTCTAACACAACTCTATCTGCTGGCAAGGCTGCAAAACTGTTCTGATAATCCTCCATAGTTGTCTTCCCCACAGTAGGCCTCCATATGTATGCATCAGGGTTTACTACCTCATCCACATACACTTTTATTGCATTTGGACCAAGCGGAAGTCCATGCACCAACTTTTTTGGTTCTTTCGTCTGCCATCGACCGACAGCAACGACTTCCTCATTATGTATATAGTCCATGAGTTTGCATTTGTTATTTGAACTGCTGAAAGGGCTCTGCAAAAAAAAAAACCAATTTTGTATATGAAAGACTCAGCTTCAAACTCATCAACCATAGAGGAAGAGGAAATTAACCTTTGGAGCATTGTCGTCTGGTAAACCTGCTATTGGAACAATACAATGATCGGAATGCCATGCAATCATTTCTCCGACTGCATCCTCAATATTAAACATATTAGGAGCAGATCTCCATAAAAAAATATCTAGTTTTGTTGCAGTTTCAACTAAAACCTTCACAGCATTAGGCCCTAACGGAATCCCATTAACTAACTCATCAGGTTCTGATGAAACAACCCGTCCCTCAGAAACATCCACATCGACATCAGACCAGTCCAGAAGATAACACTTGGGAAGTAACTTGGTATTAACACTCTACATGAAGTAAAATAGATTCAAATCAATTCATAACTACATTTATAGAAATAGATTACGATAGAGGAAGCAGTGCATACCTGTTATGCGAGTTTTCACTTACATCAGTGTCTTGTGGATTATTCATTCTGGCAATTTGCTGCTATAAATCATCAATCTGTTTCTTCATAGACACTTGTTTTTCTTCCATGGCAGCCATGAAGTTGTTCTTGATTTGTAAACAGTTTATTTTGGTCATGGACATGCCTCTTCCAATTGCTCTCAACCTGCCAGGTTGATCAGGTCCCAATATCTAAGTTATCAGATCTTGCTTTGGATTTGTTGAGGATCAATCTTCACGACCCTCAAGTTCTATCTCTGACGCCTTTTTCTGGAAACACATGACAAACTTCGTAATCACCAAGCAGCAGATAATCCAAATTCATAATCACCAAGCACCATTTCTTTCCACGTGCATCACGTCTAAATTTTGTCTAACCGGGAGATCCTATATAAAATAAACACATATGAGAGTGTCAAAGAAAGCTAGAGATATAAAAATTCTACAAAATAGAAAAAATTAAAGAAACTTACATACCTCCCAATAAGGCAGCTTGAAAAAGATTGACCGCTTCTTCCATCGAGATAGCTCCTCCTCATCTACTATTTCTTCTTCTTCCTCTGATTCACAGGATTCATCTTCCGTATTGGACTCAGATCCAACAGACTCTTTAATCTTCCTCTTCCTACCAGTTACTTTCACATTTCTGAAATCATTCTTGTAATTTCTGAGTATTTGGCTTATGTTATGACCACTCAGAATCCTACCCTTTTTTCCATGCTCAGCTTTACCATCAAACCATGATTTCTTTCCTCGATAAGCATGTCTCTTAGGTAGACCTTTCCGATGGGACATATATACGTGCTTCCTACAGTTACTCAGCCACATACTATCTGTGTTTTTCCCACACACATGACATCCCATTTTGCCCTTAACATTACACCCTGCAAGATTTCCATACGCAGGAAAATCCTGAATTTTCCAGAGAAGCATTACTCTTAACGTGAAAGTTTTGTGAATGAATGCATCATATATTACCTCTCCTTTCTCCCACAGATGGTGTAGATCCTCTATAAGTGGTTCTAAGTACACATCAATATTGTTTCCAGGTTGGGTTGGACCAGGAATCTGCAATGACAACATGATGTTCTCCTCCTTCATACACTTTTCAGGTGGCATGTTGTAATTCACTAGAAAAACCGGCCAAGCACTATAGTTCACATTCTTCATGTTAAAAGGATTGAACCCATCAGTTGACAGTCCAAGCCAAAGATTCCTTTCTTCAGCGGCAAATAACGGGTATTTGTCATTCATTTGATCCCAAGTAACAGAATCTACCGGATGTCTTCTTTTCCATCACTTCTCTTGTTAGTAAAATGCCCTCTTAAGTCCTTCGCCATTTCCTCTGACCTGAACATCCTCTTCAGACGTGGATTATCGGAAAATACCTGAGAACTTTCTGTGGAATACCTTTCTTCACATCACATGTGCGCATGTTAATCTTCCATCTTGAAGCATTGCATTTCGGACAGTTGTCTAGCTTCTCAAACTCTTTTCTGAATAGACAACAGTCGTTCACACAAGCGTGTATCTTCTCATATCCCATATCAAAAGATCTCAGAAACCTTTTCACTTCGTACAAGGATGTGTGCAAAACATTCTCCTCGGGTAGCATCTGTGGCAAAGTCTCAAGCAAAAGATCGAAGCTTCTATCAGACCAACCACTCTGTGTCGTTATCCTAAAGAGTGAAACTATCGCCGACAACTTGCTGTGGTTAGCACAACTTGGATACAGAGGTGTTTCTGCATTTACTAGATTAGCAAGAAACTCATCTTCTTCCTTATCTTCACCTTCAGCAACCTCACTTTGATCAGACCGCCTAAGAAAATTTTCATCGAGATACTCATCTGCTTGGTATAACTCTAAAATCTCTTTCTTCCTTTCGCTTGCATTGCTTCTACAGTCAGCCCCTGATATTACTTCTCGATGATGATACCAATCCTCCCACATCTTATAACTCAAATCCATTCCCCTTGTTACTAGATGATCAACAACAACCCCGGCTGAGTGACGATCTACATTGCGACAGTCTATGCATGGGCAAATGATCATCTCAGACTGCTAAATCTGCACCAACACACCTCACAAACTCCCACGCACCTCTCTCATAACCAGGATCAGCTCTTCAGTTAAGAGACATTAAAGCATAGTTTAAACTATTTTAATCACACAAAAATCAGTAACTATAATATATATTGTTTTTTCTTACCTGTTTAGATGAACCCATGACTTTGACACATTTCTATGTTCTAAGTTTTTAGCCGATAACAAACAAAATAAAACAAACACCACACAACATAAGAGTATGTCAAACACCCAACACACACATTTTCATTCACATAAGCAGCAATCAACAATCAACCAATCAGATACTAAAACAACACACAACATAAAAGTGGTCGAAAAAAATTCACCTCAATTAAGATCCTTCAGATTTCAACTCGACTTCACTCCAGAAAGGAAAAATCTAAAGCTTAAACCTGCAAATCAAAAGAGAACAAACAAGAACCACAGATAAAATTGTATTCTCAACCAAAAGAATCAAACTTCACTCCTCACGATATTGAATCCAAAACAGATTTAATTATCTCTAACCTGACTTGTCTCCTCGTAATCTTCATGTCCTCAAATACTAAGATTATGTTCAATCGAAATTGTAAAAGCTGAAAGAAATCAAAGAAATTAATCAGATAAATCTAAAAATTGAATGTAGGGTTCCTACGGACAAAATCGAAACTGGGTTTCACCTGGAATCTGACCGTCGGTGACGACAACACCACAAGCAGGAAGATCTTCGTGAAATCTCGGAGAGATCGAGGCTCCCAAATTTTGCATGTGCCGTCGATGGTTTTGAAGGGAAGGAGAGGAAGAAGAGTTGAAAAAAGCTAAGTCTTTTGCCAATTCCTTTGCATACCAACACTTAAATGGAATTAATGTATTTTTATTCATTTTATTTCCCGGGTTAATGAAATATTTCACTAGCGCTTAAGTAACCCTACGAAAGAGTCGGGTATCATACTTTACAAATTTTGGTAGCACTTCGTGAATTCATGCTACCGTGAAGTGCTACCAATACCCATATTTCTTGTAGTGTAGATTTCTCTCCTGTTAATCGATGTTGTGTGTGCACTATCGGTCAATTCGTCTGTCCCTCTGTCGATCGATGTCACGGAAACAGTGTCGATCGATATTCGTCAATTCACACAAAGCCACTGAATCTGTAGGCTTCATTGTCGATCGATTCTCACCGGTTGGCGTCGATTGATGTGTATTAGCATTTCCGAGTGAAACTGAATTTTCCACACGAAAATTTCTATCTTGGGGCTTTCTCTCTTGATTTCCGGCCAGAAATTATCATCAGTAAAGGCATTGACGTGGTGTATTTGCCCAGACTCGATTTTCTCCTTGATCAAGCTCTCATGCTTCTTAATGGTCTCACTTGTTTGCATCACTTGATTCTCCAATTTCTTCACATGAGTGCTAAGGTTTTCGAACTTGGTATTGAGGTTGAGGTACATACCATCTATCTTCCTATTGAAATCCACAGTCATCTTCAGTTGTCCCTCTAAAAATCTGTCAACCATCGCTTCAATCTTGCTTTCCTGACTTTCTGGAGGAGGATTCTGGTAAAAGGTAGATCCATAAGTCCAATTGTTGTTGAAAGGCCTTCTCAGCGAATTTTGGTAAAAGTTACTCCTTTGATCAGTACCATAGGAGTACTTGTTGAGGCCTGAATTCCTTTGTCTCTGTAAACCATTCTCATCAATGTAGTTTACATTGCCTTAACCTCTTCAATCTGCTCCTTGCTCACAGCTGGAGATGATTTCCTTCTCTCGAAATCAGTATTCTTGGTGCTGCTGGATGCCAGGTTTTCAATCAATCTTGTAGCTTCTTCAGGGCTTCTGGTGCTGAAGTTTCCCTCACTAATTGTGTCTAAAGCCATCTGATATTGTAATCCAATACTTCTGAAGAAAGTGCTAAGAAGCTGCACTTCATTAAACCCATGATGTGGACAGTCTCTCTGGTAGGACTTGAATCTGATCCACGAGTTTCTGAAAGACTCCGAAGGTTCTTGTGAGAAAGTAGCATCTTGCTCCTCAAATCCTCTGCTCTTGTGTCATCAAAGAAATTACGCAAGAAAGCGTTTTTGATGTCATTTTAGGATGTCAGGGACCCTGGTGGTAGTTGCTTAATCCAATATGAAGCTTGTCCAGCAAGTGAGTACTTGAAGAGCTAACAGAAAAGATAGTCCTCAGGGACTCCGTTGGCTTTAATAGCAGTCACTAGATCCTCAAATCGCTTCAGATGATCCTTAGAGTGCTCATGTCGTAAGCCATGGTAAGGTGTCCGCCCTACAAGTCCGGAGAAAGCGGGCTTGATCTCAAAATCGTTTATTTGAAAAGCTGGAGGACGAATGGCGGATCTGTTGGCGTAGAACTGGTCTGGACGATTGTAGTCAGCCAGCATTCGTTGGCAGCTTGGGCGTTAGCTTGAGGTTGAGCTATTGCAGTGTCTGCTTCGGTATTAGGGATTACAGCCCCCTGATCGTCTATCTTTTGACATGCTGCATTACGCAGATGACCGTTAAGGTAATGCAAGTCTTCATTCTCATTCTAAACCACCCTTATAGGCGCAACCATCTGAACTCGTCTGCTGTCTTCGATCGATGCGGGTGAGATGCTGTCGATCTATACTAAGTGATCAATGTTGGTCGATGCTAGAGTTCTGATGTCGGTCGATGTTATCCGTAAAGAAGTGTCGATCGACGCTGAATGTATGCCGTCAGAAGTATCGAGTCTGCAATGTCACAAGGATAACTTGATCTTTTAGGGATTTCAAGAGGTGTCGATCGATAACAGGCATCTGTGTCGATCGATTCTGAGGTCGTATGACTAATATCAGCTTCGGCCACTCTACTTGGCTCTTCAGATCCATGTTCATCACTCTCTGCCATATTGTGGTTGACCAGCTGTCCTATGTTCAGTTTGTCTCTCTTCTTCTGCCAACTTTCCATGAGCCTATCCCACTTATCATTATTCTCCCTTTCTCAAGTTGCTTCAGAATCATCAATAAATTCATAGAGGAAGGCTCTTGCAGTGTCGTCCCAGCAGGTTAGCCTTTGGTGAAGTCTCCACAGAGGGAGTAGGAGAAAATCTTGCAGGTTATGTGGAATTCAGATACTTCATATTGCTCGCTACTTGAGACTAGATCCACAAGTTCTTTGATGTGGTTTCTAGGATCTTGGTGAGGAAGAACCTGGAAGGGGTCCTGACCTACCCAATCATACCCTTCACGGCTCATCTCAAAATCATTCCTCTCAGCAACAACAATCACATCATGGACTACAACACCATGTGTATTAATCAATTGGCGTGCCCTGTTGCGAGTGCAACCTTCTTCATCTCGTAAGATCCCATTCTCATCAAAACTCAGTATAAGTACTTCAACCCTCTCAGCCTTTCTGCAAGTAGTGTCGATCGACAACGTCGTGTTGGTGTCGATCAATACTTGTGTCTATACGCTGTCGATCACGGCTGCTTGGAGGGTGTCGATCGATACTACCCTCGTAGACTTACGGATTAGACATGAATATGTAGGCTCCTTCTTTGAAGAACCCAAAAATCCTCTTCTCATCGCTTCCTGGTACCGATATTTATTACATGAATGTTAGATTTTTTTATGTAAGTATACTAAAAATAAAAACCTAGACAAAATCCTACACTTGGTCTAATGTTGATCACAGTCCCCGGCAACAGCGCCGAATTTTATGTGCTCAAATTACTCCAAGATAAAATCTCTCAAATAAGAGATAAATTGCAATAATTAAGGATCATATCCACATAGACTAAATATCTCACACAATAGAGTTGAGTTTCAAATCGAGCAAGATTAAATAATAAAAAAGCGATAAATAAATTAGTAAATTGTAAAGCAATAAATAGAGGAGTTGTTTGATGGAAGGAGGGTGCTAGATTTAGGGTTTCATTTAGGTTATAAGGACTCTAATCTATAGAACTATGGGTTTGATCCTAGAACTGAAATTAATATAAGCAAGATATCCAGCTATTGCTGCGAGTCTAATCAGATGACTAAGTCTTTGGTCTAACCGTCGATCTGCGAGCAAAGAACGAGTGTCAATTGTTACTATTGTAAGAGAATCGATCGATAATACCTTAGAAAAATATTATCGTCCTAATCAATATGTTCACTAAGTTAATATAGACTAGCTTTCACATGAATCTACCAACCTTGCTCAACATAATTATTATCAGGTATAGATCTTAGTGACGTATGTATCTATATCATAAGTTTTGGGTTCTAATTAGCTACTTTAGAATACAAGCAGTAAGAACAGTCATGTAAATGATACAATAAATCACCCTAGCAGTTCTATATCTCAGAAGAACATTCAAAACCCTAGAAAACCAAAACCTAGCAGGAGATCTACACAGACATGATCAGAGAAACATAAATCATAGATGAATAGAATAGAACTGAAATCAATATAAAACCAAAGAATTTGCAACGAGGACTCTGAAAGAGTTCCTCTCTTCTCTCCTAACCCTAAAATTTAGAATTAAAGAAAGCTTAGCCTAAACAATAGCTTAGAAACACACATAAATAGGATTTTAAGTCGGCCAAGGGAATTTTGGTAACTTGTGGTGACTTTTGGGACTTATTCGGTCTTGAAATAGACTTGGCCATTCTCCTGGAAACAGTGTCACTCGACACCAAGAGGGCTGTGTTGATTGACACTCCTTCTGAATCTCGAGATCTTCTTTTTGCGAGGCAGACGTACAACTCTTTCCTAAACGGACGTAACTTTAGATCTATCCATCAGCTCACCTCAGAATGGTAGTGTTGGTAATCTGACTCAAAGGTCTATCTTGTATTAAAAGATGAGCTCAATCGCACAGTGGGAAGGTCTCCATCCATATCTAAACTTTTGATGCATCTGTGTAAGTTCTGCACATCAAAATCCCTAGAATCTCCAAAGTTCTCCAATACGTACCTGAACCTGACAATACTGTAAAACAGACTCCATACATATTTAATAAACTCTTTATAGGACATATACATGGGTGAAAACTGGTAAAATTCATTGTATACCAAGGCTGTAGATGTGGACAGTGACAGAAGCGACGAGTGAGATGTGAACTACCTCAATGGTACTAGTTTCATATTTTGGAGGTATGGGAATCAGAGTGGCAACAAAAACTTCAATGGTGCTTGCCAAAAAAAAGTAATTTTCAGCAAAAATCAAACCTCGCAATACCAGAAACCAATCAACAATGCTCAAGCAACCTAGGAGAGCAAACTGGAATCCATGATTGATCAGGTTCTTGAAGGACATCATAAATGGGCAGTGTAGTTCAATGGGAAGATTTATGTTGTGTACACTAATCTGATGACAAATTTGAAGCACTTAACACCCATGTGAAGAAAATGGAGACTCAAGTGGTTCATACTAGCGATGATGTAAGAAGACATGAAGCCTTGATTAAAGGTAAAAGTAAGGTTGGATGAAACATCACATGAATGCCATCATACATGATTTCTGGCAAATGGTGAAGCATGAGAACCTCTAAGAAGGCGAATTTCAAGTTGAAAGTTCTATGTCAATTGGCGGGGCGCATTGGTGTTGTTTGATACCATTAGAGGAGCAGAAATCAACACCTCTTGATGAATCCATGGGTTCTTGTCGAACATAAAGAATTGACAACACCAACCTATGACATATTGAGTAAAATTACCAAGGATCGTACGACAACATCTGTATGTCGATCGACACCCATTTCAAATACTAATGAAACTGACGGTTGACATCAATCATCAACCAAATTTTTCTCAGTATCCTCCAGAGTACTATGCACCAGAGCCTATTATCTATCAACATGATGCTGAGGGATAGGTTCCTCTTGGGCGAAGAAAGAAGATCAAGGTACCTAAGCATTAGAGGAGAGAGGGCTACTGAGAAAGAGATGGACCAGAGGGTACTAAGGCTACCTGAACAAGTGCCTTTGAATGAGGCCTATTACCAGTACAGGCTCTGGATGTTTTTGTAGAGGGAGCAGAGCGGCAGAAGATGACATCAAGCGATGTTCTATAAGCTCAGAGGTAAGATGCAAAAGAAGGAAATTAAACAGAAGAAGAAAAGTGACCCCAGAATGTTTGTAGTTCCATGTACTGTAGCAGGTCATAGCTATCCAAATACACTGTGCAATACATGTTCTTCATTTAGAATCATGCCTAAGGTAATGGCAAGTCAGCTGGGTCTCAAGATTGAACCTTCTAGTGACTCATTCACAGTTGTGGATTGCTGTAAAGTAGATTTAGGAGAACTTGTCAAAGACATTCAAGTGAAAATCGGCAATGTTATAGTTCATGTGGACTTTCATGTCATGGATATTCAGATAGAGTGGAATACATCTCTTCTGCTTTGGAAAGCCTTTATGTCTACTATGGGAGCTATTTTTGAACATGCGGAAGAATTTGTAGGGCCTGCCATTTATCGATGAGAATGTTTACTATGACTCTGTTTTTTGTATGTAGAAGGAACACGTCCTACATAGAATTGGATGAAGACCCAGAATTCATGGCGGAAGCTGATTCTGATTTTGGTCGAGAGAATGAAGATGAAGATTCAGTGTCGATCGACACCCAGCCAGCATCGATCGACACTACTACAAATTCGGAACGACATGATTCTTTAGAGCTTGAATTTGTTACTTCTCTCAAAGCTATTCCACAAAGAAGACTACCAATGGTACTAGAATCATACGAGTATGTAGTACATAGAGATCAAGTGGGTCATGCCAGAGGTTAATGATGGGAGGATAATCAATGTATCAAAGGAGGTGGACTGAACAAGCTACCACTAGAATCCCTGACCAATCAGGAGGATATTAGAAGCTTTTTCATTAATCACTTCTTCAACGAGGAGAGATACTGGAAGCGGAGAGAGAAATATCCACATTCATTCAAGGTAGCCGCGAATCCTTTAAAAACTCCTCTGGACGAGGTTCAAGAGCTACCAGCTTTCGTGCCCGCACCATGGATTCTCAGAACCCCCAACTCATCAACATTTCTATAGAGGACTAAACCTTAGACTATCAAAACCATCCTTGATACAGCCAGCGAGGGAACTTTGGCACCGAAGCCCTGCAAGTGCTAAAAGGCTGATAGAAAACATAGCTTTAGGTAGAACTTTCGAAAAGAGAGACACTGAAAGGAAGGAACCACCAATGTTCGCAGAGGATAAGCACTCGATCTGAGTTAGAAAAAGCTTTGGCATCAGATGCGACCCTTCTGGACGGACTTAGCTTATCTCAACATTATGGTAAGGATTATCGTGTTTCTTCCAACTTCGAAAAATGAGTTGAATTCTCTGATGTGATGAGCCTGAACGACCAACGATTTAGGGAAAGCGATGGCAATTTCACAAGCAACTACGACACCACTGTGAACAGACACGAAAGAAGTTCAAAGTAAAAAATGAATCAAGTCTTCACATGAAATCGTATAGTAGCCACTGACCTCAATGAGAAGTTAGATCAGATATACTTAGAGATGACAGAAAAATTCAATTCTCTGAGCGAACACATTAAGAGGATCGACAACCAAGTGGCGAGTAACGCTATGTCCATCAGGAGAGAGGACAGATTCTTACATTGTAAAACAGACGCTAACCCAAGGAGCCATTGCAATGTCGTAGCTTTACGAAGCGGTAGACAACTCACCCTTGGCGTTAAAGAGAGCATCACTATCGATGAATTCGAGAAAATCACGACAGACGAATAAGAAAAACCTCACCCCATCCCGCTCGAAGTTGAAGAGATAGATCTTGAAATCCCTCCCAAACTGAAGGATTGGACCAAATTGACGACCTTGAGGAATTATTTACTGAACTTAATGGAAGAACACAGATGTAGGAGACATAGATCAAAACTCCTTAACGAGAGTCGAACGACATTTTGAACCTATAATCGATCGATGCTCTGAAGGAAGAAGCGATCTACACTCTGACCCAGAACCAACCAAACCGGGGTAGGACAAAGGTCTACCAACCGAAACCCCCCTTTCCTCTAAAAAACATTAAGAAGAAAGAAGAAGAAGCAGTTAGAAAAAGTGATATGCAAGAAAGCGTTTGAAAAAGTAAGCATTGAGATGCCGCTAAGCGATGCCATTCACATCTTGTCTGATATTAAGCAGTACGTGAAACATGCAGCATCGCGAGGATTGCATGAATCAGAATACTGCGTGATGATGGTATCCGAAGAAGTAAGTGAAATTATTCAAGTAAAAACTCCAGTTAAACTCCCTGATCCTGGTAGTTTTGTTATGGACTGCACTATTAGCGATGAGAGATTTCAAAGATCCCTCTGCGATTTAGTCTCTAGTGTATACCTGATGCCGTATTCAGTTGCAGTCACCCTCAGAGAAGGACGTATATGCCTCAACATCGAAAAGATACCGATGGTATTTGACATGGAAAGATATCTACCATATCAATTACCTTTCCGACCTAGCAGAAGAATCATTCATAGATATCTGCTCAAACAATCCTCTATAGAGAGCAATCACCATCTCCTGAAGGCGACATCTTTGCGTTAGATGATCGCTGATAGGGCCTGATATTTACCACTATTGTGCCATGATATCAGACATATTTATAGTCTATTATATGTGTTTGGAGTATGTTTTAGAGTATTTTCAAGTTCAGGTACGATCTGGAGAACTTTGGTGATTCTAAAGCTTTTAGAGATGTAGAACTGTGCAGATGAGTCAGATGTTTAGCTGTGGATGGAGACCTTCCACGGTGAAATTGAGCTGATATTTTGACAGACGGTAGATATTGGAGTTAGATTTCCAATGCCACCGGTTTGAGGTCCATCTGACGGTATCGATCTACTGTTATGCCTGATTTACTGAAGCGTCGGTATGTCTGCCTCGCGAGCGGAAGCTGTCGAGAAGATGAATGAGTGTCGATCGACGGCACAGCCTTGGTGTCGATCGACGGTGATCCCATAATACAGGCCCGACTTGTTTTATGGCCGACTTAAGCCCAAAAACCATCACAAATTACCAAAATACCCATGGACAACCTAAAGCCATATTTATATGTTTTTTATGCCATTGTTTAGGCATCGAGCTTTATTCTATCTATTGTTCTAGGGTTAGGAGAGAAGGGATGAAATACTTCATAGTCCTCCTGGAACTCCTTTTCTTCTTTACTTGATTTTATTCTATATCTATTCTATTCATCTATGATTCTTGTGAAAAAGATCATATCTAAGTAGATTTATCATTGTGAGTTGCCTAAAACTACATAAACCATTTATTATTTTTATGTTCTATTCTTTTATAAAATTATAGAATAGAAATATACATAATATGTTTTCTATTGTTATTATGATATTAATATGAATCAGATGTATGATGTATCTTCAACATTGACACTAGCTAGTAGTCTTGCGGTTTTTATCTGAACCAATTAAACCAAACCGAACCAAAATTTTATGTTTTTCGGTTCAGTTATGGTCTTGAGTTTGGTTTAGTTCGGTAAGGTTTTGAAAAATATTTTGGCTTGTTCTTTTTTTTAGTATAAAACCAAAATATCTATAAATACCTAAAATAATCAAAATATCGAAAATAAACGAACCAAATTAACCGAAATATCTGAAATAACTGACTTTACCAAAAATATCCTATTTTCAGAAAGTTATACCAAATTCTAACCCGAAAAACATATAAAAAAAAAGCTGATATAACCGACTTTACCCACAAATATCTGATTTTTTTGGGAAAAAAATATACCAAAATCTAATCAAAACAAAAAAAATTGGTTATTTCATAAATAAAATTGAAATTTAACTTAACCGATAACCAACCTGGAATTTATAAATCGGTTAATTTCAGAATTAATCTTCACAATTTCGGTGAGCCAAAAACCAAAAATTTGGTTATGTCGCAAGCCTACTAGCTAATATGTTGTAATTATGGTTTCCAAATTTGGATTTTCAGTCATTACTATACTATTATATGCTATGTAAATAGAATAGAGTGAAGATCTGGGAAACATTGCTAGGTCTTAGGGTCTGTGGGATATTGTAAGGGCCCTACTGTATGTGGTACACGCTGACGCGCCATGAAGGATAAGAGTGTCCAAACTCGAACGTAATTGTCCCATCAATACCATCAACTTTTTTTGTATGGTTATTTGTTCAATTATGTTTTTTTCTTATTGTCATTCCACAAATTAGTTGACAAAGGCAAAGAGTTGAGAGAGAGAAAAAAGAAATACAGAGGGTGTGGTTTTGATTTGGTCCGTTGGATTAAATCTATCCACAGGTAAAAGATGCAATCCGGGAAGATTAACATTAGTGGTCCATAAAATTTTTCTTTATTTCTACTTTATGTTGTTTTATCTTTAGTAAATTTGTATAGCAATTTCTATGTTAGATAATACAAAATTATGATTTTATAATTTGGTTTTGTTATTTAAACTCGTTTTTTATTTAATTGTTAATGTATGTTATATAGAAGTTGAAATATGTATATGGTATGTTTTAAGATATAAGGTTAAAATGATATATGACTTGAAGTATATATATGTAAGGGGTAGAGTTTAGATTATATAAATAAATGTTAAAATTTCAAAATTAAAAATTTGAAGTATAGAATTAGGATCTTTTAAGTTTAAGAGTTGATGGGTAAAAATATTACTTTTAGATTTTTGATTTTGTTTATGTAGGGTTTAATGTCGGGGTATATGGTATTAGATTTCGGGTGTAGATTTAATGATTTGAGGTTTTAGATTTTGAATTGAGAATAGGAATTTTAAAACTCAAAATAAAAACATGTAAGTTCCTATTCTTATAAAACTTAAAATAAAACACAATATATCAGTAATACCTTCCCCAAACTTAAACAACACTATCGTCAATGTTATACAGTCTAAGATTAGAGAAGAAATAAATCATAAGAACCAATTTTAAAAAGGAAAGACTATCGATCGACACAGTAAAGTGCATATCGATCAATGCATTGCTTACTCCGTCGATCGGCAGTGATCAAGTGTCGGTCGATACTCTATGCAGATTGTCTTCCTCAGATATATATATATATATATATATATATATATATATATATATATATATATTAGGAATAATCTGAAATAAATAAATACGAAATTAGTAATAAATGAAGAATAAAAATCTAACTAAAACTTACTAAACAGTGGGTTGGCCTCCCACTCAGCGCTTGGTTATAGTCTTAAGATCGACGTTGTGAACGCTCTGACTAAAAAGGAGGTTGATCATCACTTTGGAAAACAAGTGGCTACATCTTCTTTGATCTTCTGAAACCATGTACCAATGAAGTTTTTGATTGTCTCATCTCCTTTGGTTTTCTCGTTCTTTATGATCTCCTTAGTAACCTCAAGTGAATGCACTCTTCTTGTAGATTTTCAAACTGCGTTGGAGCATTCGAAGTCTGGCAGCTGTAGTGTTTGACATCTCCTCTAGTTGCTGAGAAATATCTTCCTTCACCAGGCTCTGAGAAAAGCAATTTCATCGAACCTATCTTATAAGTGGTGTTATGCTACAGACTTCTGTCTATCGAACTAAGTATCAAAATTCGTGAGGCATTTATCTATAGGATAGTAAACGTCATCAAGCCTCATATAGAAATCATCCGTTGACATCTTCTGAGCTTTGTATGTCTCCTTCTTCTGCTTCGTGTTGTCGATCGATTCTGGGTACCTGTGCGTCGATCGATGGCTGTTGCGGTTGTCCAATGAATTTTCCTGACCGTTCAGCCATGATAAGGGCGTCTGCTACATCTTTCTTTGGTAGAATTAGAATTCTCCCATAAAGACCTCGTGCACGTCCTTCTACATCTCTGAAAATTCTAAACTCATCGGGTCTGAGATAACCAACTTCTGTTTCTTCTGGTCCAAGTGAAGGGTCTGTTTTACGTTTGATGTCATTTGATGGCCAAGATAGGTCGATTGTTGATGTTGGATTACCTACCCTCACGTCCATTATCCAGCCACCTTCATCCTCATCATAATCTGAATCATATTCTTCATTGGCTTCACCGTATCCTTGGCATGCCCAATTGGTGTTGATCGATGGTCTATGGTTACTGTCGATCGATGCTCGATAATCAGACCGGTGCCCAAAAAGGTTTCCAGCTCCGTTGGCCATTGCAAGTATATTTGAAACATCCTCCTTTGTGACGTTTAGAATTCTGCCATCCATAGCTCTTGCGTGTCCGTCTGGATCTTTCATATTACCAAACTCATCTTGTTATAGATAACCAGCTTCTCTGTCGTGTTCTTCTGCTGAATCATGCTCGGTTAGTGCTTCGTGCTCAGTATCAATCAATGACGTAAGGTTGCCGTCGATCGATGACAATTTCCCCGGTTCATGGGAAACATGAAAAACTCCAGCGTCTTAATAGCAAGCCCTCGGTACTCAATCATCTCTTCTTCTCTGTAGTTTTCATCGTATTTGAGGTATACTGGGTTGTAATCGTAATCAGCATGTGGGTGTGGATCGGTTCTGGGGTATGGGTGTCGATCGATTGTTGATTTGCAAGACTATCGATCAATGCTTGGGATTGGGTGACGATTGATGCTCCATCTACCGATTCCTCATTGCACTTGTAATCTCATAAACATGTGGCCAAAAGCTCTACATCATTATACAATTCGATTAGGTTAGCCTTGTTCTTATTTTTAACAGGTTCATAAAAGATATTTTTATCAATTAGAGATAGATACAACCTGTTTAACTACATGTCGCATATGTCTCCCACAATATCCATCAATGCTCTCCCAAGTAGTAGCGAAGAGTTCCAATCTATCCTGATGTCCATCACGTGAAAGTCTACTGGTACTAGGGTGTTGTTGATCTGCACTGGAACATCTTTTACCATCCCTCCTGAGTTCACCCTTGAGGAGTATACAAATGTGAATGAATCGTTGGAGGGTTCCACTCTTAGGTTCAGCTCCTCTGCGATAGACTTTGGCATAATGCTCACTGAAGATCCAGTGCCCGCAGAGGGCGTTAGGGTATTTATTTCCTTTCATGAAGCATGAAATCACAAACTTCCAAGGATCACTTTTCTTTTTCAAACAGGTTCTCTGCTTCATCTTTTCATCAATCAATGCATTGACGTGGTGCCTTTGGCCACTCTCTATCTTTTCCTTAATCAGGCTCTCATGTCTTCTAATGGTCTCATTTTTTTGCATCACTTGATTCTCCAACTTCTTCACATGGGTGCTGAGGTTTTCGAACTGGGTGTTAAGGTTGAGGTACATATCATCTATCTTTTCGTTGAAATCCACAGTCATCTTCTGCTGTCCCTCTAAGACTCTATCAACCATTGCTTCAATCTTGTTTCCCTTAGTTTATGGAGGAGGAATTTGGTAGTAGGAAGATCCATGTGTCATGTCGTTGTTGGAGGGTCTTCGCTGTGAATTCTGATTAAAGTTACTCCTTTGACCAGTACCGTGGGAATTCCTGTTGAAACCTGGATTTCCTTGTCTCCGGAAACCACTCCCATCAATATAGTTCACATCCTCTTCTTCATTCTCATCGTCTCCAGACTCTATCGCTTCTACCTCTGCAAAAGTAACATGCTTTATAAGAAATTTCTGAACACTATCCAGCTTTGCTTTTGCCTCTTCAATCTGCTCGTTGCTCATTGTTGGAGTTGATTTCTTCCTCTCAAAATTTGTGTTCTTGGTACTGCTGTTAGATGCGAGATTCTCTATCAATCTTGTAGCTTCTTCAGGGCTCCTAGTGCTGAAATTTCCTTCACTAGCTGTGTCCAAAGCCATCTGATACTGCTGTCCAATACCCCTGAAGAAAGTGATAAGAAGTTGCACTTCGTTGAACCCATGATGTGGACAGTGTCTCTGGTATGACTTGAATCTGATCCATGAGTTTCTGAAAGAATCTGAAGGCTCTTGTGAAAAAGTAGCAATCTTGCTCCTCAGATCTTCTGCTCTTGCGTCATCAAAGAAGTAACGCAAGAAAGCGTTCTTAATGTCAGTACATGATGTCAGAGATCCTGGTGGTAGCTGCTTAAGACAATATGAAGCTTCTCCAGCAAGTGAGTACTTGAAGAGCTTACAGAAAAGGTATTCCTCAAGGACTCCATTGGCTTTAATAGCAGTCTCTAGATCCTCAAATCGCTCCAAATGATCCATATGGTGCTCGTGTTGCAACCTATGGTAAGGCGTCTGCGCTACAAGTCCGAAGTAAGCGGGCTTGATCTCAAAATCGTTTCTCTGAAAAAGCTGGAGGACGAATGGCGAATATGTTGGCGTAGTACTGGTCTGGACGGTTCTAGTCAGCCAGCGTTCTCTGAGCAGCTTGGGCATTAGTTTCAGGTTGACCGTTGAGGTCATGAAAGTCTCCATTCTTATTCTGAACCACAATTATAGGCGAAACCATCTGAACTTGTCTGCTGTCGTCGATCGATGCAGATGAGGTGTTGTCGATCGATGATATATGATCAATATTGGTCGATGCTAGAGATCTGATATCGGTCGATGGTTGAGTTCTGATGCCGGTTATCCGTAAAGAAGTCTTGGTCGGCACTGAAGGTATGCCGTCGATCGATGCTTGTCGTCTTTCTTTGTGGATCGTGCGTTCGAGTTGCTGTGGCCAGAGAACGGTAAGTCTTGTCCTTTGTTGCTCCTGGTACTCTTTTCCATGCATCTGAAAAACAAAGAAAAAGAAAAATAAGTAACATTGAAACTAACAAACTTAGACTAAGTACTAGAAAATAAATCTAATGGTGATCAATGTTCCCCGGCAACGGCGCCAAATTTGACGTGGGTGTGTTTTTATGTTCTAATAGGGTATAAATATCCTAAACAAACAACTATCAAATTAATGCTTAATCCTAACACACAAAATAATACTCTTGTCAAGAGAGACCATGTGTAGTACTTAGGGATCAAATCCACAAAGAACAATGACACACAACAGATTTCTTATTTCTAAAGACTAAGCTAGGTAACTATATATATATTCGTAGCAAGTAATCAGGTCAAGAAAATATTGTTTATTAGAAGATATAGATGCAATATGAAAATACGCTAATAATGCAAATATGGAAATATGCTAATGATTCAAATATGTAAATATACTAATAATGCAAATATGTAAATATGCTAGTAATGCAAATATGAAAATATGCTAGTAATGCAAATATGAAAATACACTATTAAGGAAATATGTAAATATGCTAGATTTAGGGTTTCAAGCAACTAGATTATAGTAGATAGAAGTTAAAGGTATTTAATCATGGAACTCGAAATCTTAGCATATTTACATTTGAATCTAGTTAATCTATTATCATATTCTATATTTACACAATTATCATATTTTCATATCTACACAATTAGCAGATTTCCATATTGCATCACACCTTCCAATAAGAAATATTTCCTTAAATTGATTACATGTTACCAATATATATAACAACCTAGCTTAGTCTTTAGAAATGAGAATCTATTGTATGCGATTGTTTCTCTGATGGATTGCGATCCTAAGTACGTACACTAATCTCTCTGTGCATAGTATGTGTTTGTGTGTTATGGTATTATGGGTAATTTGACAGTAATTTTTTAGGATAGTTATTATTCCATCTCTCGT
>CAJHQP010008359.1:0-27385 GCA_905132765.1 Moricandia arvensis
AAAAGCAAGCAACAAGTAAAGGTGGCTCCAAAAATAGCAAAATCCGTTAACCGTTGAAATCATTATTCATATGGGTCAGTAGTTTTATTGGGTCGACTTATTTTAGCTGTATGGGCCGGAACACTCTGGACGAATTAGAGGGTCTCGATCTAGTCTCAGGACCAGGATCTCATTATAGTAGATGAGATCAAATAAAAAAGTAGGTGGGAATCTTGAGACAAAGTTATATACTTACACAAATAGCGTTGACTTTCTTAGTGTCTAGTCGAAGGTTGTCTATTTTTCTGCATCTGGGTTCCTTTTGCTTGTTGCTTCAGGTATGTGAGAACTTCTACTACAATCAGCTCTTTAGATGATGTATACTAAGTTTTTTACTTATGTCATCAACCTTACTGATCTCAGTCAATATTGGCTATATGTTGTTGTTTCGACGTATGTTATTAGCTACTTCAATAGTTGCACCCCCACAAAAAAAAGAACTTACTACTTCAAACAATCAAATCTCCCAGTAATGGTAACTTTGGTTTTAGGACTGGTCCTTGTCTGGTTAACATGAAAGTAATGATGAGAAAGGCCTCTCAGAAAGATTTGATCATCTCTGTTTAATCTTTGATGTAAGAGCGAAGGTTCTTGTATGATTATTAGAGCAGTGAGTGAGTTTCTTTCCTTTTGATATGATATTCTTGATAGAGATGGATCAAATCGTAAACGTGAATGAGTTTCAAGAGCTGGCTAGACAAGCTCTCCCTAAGATGTACTATGACTTCTATAGCGGAGGAGCAGAGGATCAACACACTCTCAGGGAAAATGTGGAAGCTTTCACTAGAATCATGTAACAATAGCAGAAACAGTTATCCTTTTAGGTTTAGTGGATGACAAGTATTATATAACCTAGTGACTCCCTCTTTTGTTTGTGTGTTACGTATGTGCTTTGATGTTCAGGTTTAGGCCTCGGGTTCTCGTTGATGTGAGCAAGATAGATATGTCTACCAGAATATTTGGTTTCCCTATCTCAGCTCCTATCATGATTGCTCCAACAGGAAATCATATGTTGGCTCATCCACAAGGTTTCAGTTTCATAACTTGTATTAAGTTTATATGAAGTTGTTGGGAAATTGATTTTGATTTGTCTTTTTTTATGTTAGGAGAAACCGCCACTGCGAAAGCTGCAGCTGCGTGTAACACTATCATGGTACTAAGGTGTTTAGAGGAACACATGTTTTGCATTCTGTTCACGTTTTAAGGTGATGAATATAGTTATTTTTTGGTTGTGTGAGTTTCAGATAGTTTCATGCATGTCTTCATGTACTCTTGAGGAGGTTGCTTCCAGTTGTAATGGTGTTCGGTTTCTTCAAATATATGTAAGTACACTCAACATCTGGATCTTTTAGCTTTTGGCCTCAATTCTTAGTTGTCTCTGATACATTTTGCAGGTGTTCGAGAGACGTGATGTAACAGCTCAGGTGGTGAAAAGGGCTGAGAAAGCTGGATACAAGGCCATAGTTTTGACTGTTGATGTTCCTAAACTTGGTAGAAGGGAAGCAGATATAAAGAACAAGTAACAGTACTCTCACATAAATAAGCTTATTTACTTTGCTTAAGTCTATCTAATAAAACATAGTTTCTGGATATTTGTTTTCAACTTCTTTATGTAGATTGATACCTCCAAAGCTGAGCAATTTCGAAGGTTTAATTTCAACCGAAGTCAAACCTGTGAGTAGTAGTATAGCTTGAACTTAAGGTTCATGTAAAGTGAAGCATTACATTTTAATAAAGTTATAACTCTCTCTCTCTCAGAGTGATGGTTCAGGGGTTGCAGCATTCGCCTCTCGTGCTCTTGATGCTTCTTTAAACTGGAAGGTAGAAATACTAGACAAGAAAAGTTTCTATGAGAATGTGAGTGGATTCTATATAATGTTCTGCACTGTAAAAATGGTTAGGACATAGAGTGGTTAAGATCAGTTACAAAGTTGCCAATACTAATCAAAGGAATACTCACCGGTGAAGACGGTAAGATTTCATGTCTCATGCTCCATTATACAGCATGTGACATGACCTTTTTGATGATGTTTGCAGCTCTTAAAGCTGTTGAAGCTGGTGTAGATGGAATAGTTGTATCAAACCATGGGGGTCGCCAGCTAGACTATTCCCCAGCTACAATAACTGTTTTAGAAGAGGTAAACCAATCAACTTAAGCTCGCTTTTGAACATACTTAATATTCTTAACGAACAAACTGTTTTGTTTTTGTTGAAACTGCAGGTTGTTCATGTAGTTAAAGGTAGGATTCCAGTTTTGATTGATGGAGGAGTGAGACGAGGAACAGATGTTTTCAAAGCTCTGGCACTGGGAGCTCAAGCTGTTCTTGTAAGCTTTTGAGTGTTGTGGTTTGGGATACATCTTTAAGGTTGCTTTATGTTGATGTAGTGACACTATTTGGTTTGGATAATGCAGATAGGGAGGCCTGTGGTATATGGGCTTGCAGCTAAGGGTGAAGATGGAGTGAAGAAAGTGATTGAGATGTTGAAGAATGAGTTTGAGTTAACTATGGCACTATCTGGTTGTCCCAACATTGGTGACATAACCAGAAACCATGTTAGGACTGAGGATGAGAAACTTAAATCTATGCTCTGATCCTAACAAAAAAAAAAAGCTGACAGATCTGGTCTCAAAAACTGTATTGGACATATATACTCAGTCTTGATCATTTTTTTTCTGTACTTAAAAACATATTGATCAAAATGTTATCTAAAACAATGATGAGTTACGTTTTGTTACTCCTGACAAGCTGTGTTTAGTGCATTGGTAAATAGACAAGAGCGGCAGCATTAGTCATGATTTTGATCTTAATATCTAGTGCTGCTTATTCAATGCACATATACAAAAAGCTCTGTTTCAGTATACAAAACCTGGATTCAGTCTATACTAAATCTTGATCATTTTGTTCTGTGCATAACATATGGTTTGTAACAATGATAAGTTATGTTCTGTTCCAACGTACCGTCTTCACGCGTCTGACGCAATGGGAAGACTCCGGCGGCACCACTACAGGGGAACAGCGTAAAGCAAAGTTTTGCTTAAAACGCCGCGTTTTTAATTCGTAAGGTCTTCTAAAGGTATAAGTGTAATTAAACTAAACAATGGGGGGCAGTCTCATCTCCGCTGATAATGAAATTTTTTTTTTATTTTTTGGATAAATAAAAAAAATAAAACTCAAAACGTCATCACTCATCCTCAGAGATGGCGGCGATTATCCGGTGCTGCTCCTCCTTCTCTAATACTTCCGGTATCTGTCCTCCGCCGCGCGAATATTCTCGAGGTTCAGGTTAGTTCATCGTTTCACTTACTGAATCAGAATTGGCCATCGAACCTCCTTGATATATATTTCTGATGGCCAATTCTTGGTCGGTTCCATCTCATTTCCCCCATTGTTTTATTTTCAGAGACTTGGAAGTTAGCCAAATCTATAAGCTACTCTTTAGTGAGAGCACCTAGGGCTCATCATCCTATCTTAAAGCTTAAACCTTTGTCTACCAATCCCAAGGAGCTTGACAGCAAGGGAATCTTACAAACACCCTTTGGCATCGTGGAAACCTTTGACAAGTTATCAGCTTTTGAGGTATTTTGCCATACCCAGCTAAGAAAGCTATGAGGTTTCTCTTCTTTGAATACCAGTACATTGCTTGACTCAGTTTTTTTTTTTTTTTTATGTTGTCAAAGTGTTCAGTTGTGAAAGTAATTAAGCCTTTAGACATCAATGTCGCAGGGAATTGGGAAGCTCAAGTTACCTATGATGGCAGTGTTGTTGACAAACTCCCTTCTGATGGGTACACCTCTTGAAGCGTTGGCTGCTGAGACATGTGAGCCAGAGAGTTCCATCTTCAGCATGCCTGTTTTGTTGCTTGTAGCACTTGTTGGAGCCACTGTTGGAGGTTGTAATGTGATCCTTCTTTCTTCAGTATATACTTCTACGAACTGTACTCAACACTTTTTATGTTGCACTATCCAGGGTTGCTTGCTCGGCAGAGGAAAGGGGAGTTACAGAGATTAAATGAACAACTAAGACAGATTAACACTGCTCTTAGGAGACAAGCGAAAATCGAGTCTTATGCACCAGGGTTGAGTTATGCACCTGTAGGAGCTAGAATCCCAGAGAGTGAGATCATTGTTGATCCAAAGAAACAAGAGTTGATTTCCAAGTTGAAAACAGGAAAGACCTTTCTGAGGAATCAGGAACTAGAGAAAGCTTTTTCAGAGTTCAAGATGGCGTTGGAACTTGCCCAGAGTCTCGGAGACCCCATCAAAGAAAAGAAGGCTGCCAGAGGCTTAGGCGCTTCACTGCAACGTCAAGGGAAGTATAGAGATGCTATACAGTATCACAACATGGTTCTAGCCATCTCAAATAGGGAAGGAGAAGATTCTGGAACCACTGAAGCGTATGGAGCTATTGCAGATTGTTACACTGAGCTGGGAGATCTCGAGAAAGCTGGGAATTACTATGACACCTACATTGCTCGGTTAGAGACAGACTGATTCATCTGCATTGTCTTTTTGTCTGTTTGTGGTGTTCATGTCATATCACATAAAATGGATATCGAAGTGCCTTTTTGAATGTAATTTTGTTTGTCTTACAATCCATAGCTAAGTATACAACTGCTGATAAAACTTATTATAGATAAAAGTGAGAAGAAGACAGACAGACAGACTGCAGTCGCTCCAGCTGGTTTATTACTGGTAGTACATGAGCTGCTGCGCCGCGTCTAGATTCTGAAAGCTGCCGTCATACATGGGTGCAGTCGCTCCAGCTGCATTGATTCCATGAGCTGCCTGACTTAGAGGGTGTTGACCCTGTGGGTACATTAAAGCCATCTTGCTTAGTGACAACTGTCTCTCATAGGCTAATAGATCAGCTGCAGACAGACCAGTCACTGGTGCTGGGGCAGGTGGAGGGATTGGGTTTGAGGCTGTTCCTGGTGGAGCGTTGGTTTGCTGCCCCATGAGCACTACAATCAAAAAGATAACAGAACCAAATGTCAGATAATGCAACATTGGGATCATATAAAGAGAGGGTTTGTTTAATGGTAAAGGTACCTTAATATGTCTGTTAAAGAGGTAAGGCTGAGAGTTGCCCAACTGAATAACTAGAGCAGCCTCGGGATGGGTGTTATATCTCACAAAACCAAAGCCTTTGTCTCGTTGGACACGGACCTCTTCAATAACTCCAGCACCAAGAGCATGGAAGTAGCGGTGTAGATCAAGCTGAGTTACTGCAAGATAGATTAGCTGTAAACGATGTACCAGAATCTACTGATGCAGTAACTCAGCAGCGGGCCTTATAAACCTGTCTTTGTTATAATAGTGACCGAGTTACATGGACACGAACTTACCTCAGGGACCAGGTTTCTCACATAAACAGTGGTAAGCTGAGTTGTTCTCAGGAGCATCCTCATTTAAGGTCTGACTGATTATAAAGTGTAATGACAGTTTTGCCCTAGCTCCGTCAAAGTATAAACTATTTAAAGAGAACCAGTGGTGTCGATTTTGCTCATCCAAGTTCGATCGGATCGGTTCGTGTCCGTGTTTCGATCGTGAGTACAAAGTCTCAACCTTTCAATTGCTTTCCTTAGGTTGAATCAAGAACCCTAGCCTAGCTCTTTTTTGCTTTCTGTCTAACTCTGATGAGTGCTACTTCTCCTCTGCTCTATTAGCCGATCCTCTCTACTTAACGAGAATCTAAGAACGTTTTTTTTTCGTAAAGACCGAAACTTTACTTCAGTTTCGAGCGGATTAGAGTCAGAGACGATGTCTTGGGCTGGTCCTGAAGATATTTACCTTTCTACTTCACTCGCTAGTTATCTCGATAGTAATCCCTCTCTCTCTCTCTCTCTCTCTCTCTTCTCTCTCTTCTCTCTCTTCTCTCTCATTTACAGTATCCTTCAACGTTATATATGTATATTGCTCTAAATGCATTCAAGAGCTGACAGTTCATTGTATTTTGTGTCTTATTTTGAGTTCGTGTTGTTTCCTTGTTAGTATATCTCTGCGGGCTTGTTCAAAGTTTGTCCATTTCGGTTTTATGTAATCGCATTGCTTATAATATTGAATCTTCAATGCTTTTAGCTTATTAATTTGGTCAATTCAGACCGTTCCATTGATTATTGTTGTTCATTTGAAGGTTCAGCATCGTACTTTAGGGATATGGGTTTACGTTCAATCTCATTTGGAGTTATTTGGTTTTACATATAAATTATTGTGGATCAGTTATTTATGGATGTTGGTACTGCTCTTATGATGATGCAGGAAAGATACTTGTACTCCTTAGAGATGGTAGAAAGCTTATTGGAACACTCCGTTCATTTGATCAATTTGGTATTCGCTTCTCTTTTTTCATTCTCCTATGTTTTATGATAAGTGTTAGTATTGAGAGAGAGGTTTAAAGCATGTTTCATTCAATGTTACAGCCAATGCGGTTCTAGAAGGTGCGTGCGAGAGGGTGATTGTTGGTGAGCAATACTGCGACATTCCTTTAGGTCTCTATGTAATCCGTGGAGAGAATGTTGTTCTGATTGGTGAGATGGTAAGACATCTCCTTGTTTTGTGTTGTTAGTCTCACTTTGTGTGTTTTTCAGTTTACTGATTTGGCCTTAAAACCATGTGTTAAGGACACTGAGAGAGAGGAGCTTCCTCCACATATGATTCGGGTCTCAGAGACAGAGATTAAAAGGGTAAGGCATCAGATGACATACTCTTAACTACAGACTAATTAGCAAACTTGAATAAGTTGTGATGTGTTTGCTGTTGATTTGGTTTTGGGGACTGTATGTGTGTGTTCTGGTGCAGGCACAAAAAGTGGAGAGGGAAGCGAGTGAGCTGAGAGGAACAATGAGGAAGAGAATGGAGTTTCTTGACTTTGATTAAATCCTGGTTGTGTCCCCCATTCATTCTTGGCTTAGATGCTGTGCTTAGGCTCGCAAGTTTTATAAGGAGAGCCCTTTTGGTGTGTGGATGGAGATATGGTTGGTTTAGGGGAGTGATGTAGGTCGCATTTTCATTCTGGAAGAATATGACAAAAGATAATAGTATCTTTGTAGTTGTTTTACCTTGCATATTGCAAGTTATTTTACAAGTCTTGGAATTGGGTTGGCATGACCTAAGACTTTTCTTTAATGAATCGTTGAAGAAAAACTGATGTTCTGTTACCAAAGCTCCCGAGTTAATTGACACAAAAGACTATAGATTATAAACCCCAACACGTTTCTAACTTTTAGTCCAGCCCAAACTTTTAAAGTCGATCCAAAGATCTCCAGAACAGTTTTCTAAACCAAGCTTTCATTTCTTTTTTTGTTCAACTATGTAAAGCTTTCGTAAGTTGCGAGAACCCTTGGAACTTTGACTGGTCTTTTAAGTTAAAACAAGTAAGAAAAAGCGTTGAGATGTTCTCACCTATCACCCAAAACATGTTTCCTTTTTCCTCTGAAAACGGAGTACAAGTAGTCAAGACAGAGCGACCCAGATGTAGAGAATCAATGGATTTGGTGAACATGGAGAGCAAAGAAAAGTTATCAATCATGTAAAGTTGAGATGATGATAGCATGTCTCCTTCCTCAAAACATGGTTTCTTTCTTTTGATCTCTTTCACTGTCTCCGCGAATGGGTATGGCTAAAAAACATTTACCTCCCACCACTAATTAATTCAATACGAATACAACCAATTTATCTGACACTAACTATGTATTAGTATTTTTAACATTCCTTGTTTACGTTATTTGTTTTTTTTTAAAGAGAAAATTCATCAATTTCTATAACACATACGCAGTTAAGACACATGAGAATGACATAAACTGTAAAATATGTATATCTTCAGATTCAAGAGAGTACTACAAGTAGATGGTTATGTTCTTTTGTTTTGTTTTCTATAACACGAGATATTAACATCCCAATGAGGGGGAATCTAAAAAGGAGAAATTGGTAGTAAACGGCTAAGGAAGATAGAAAAAAAAAGAGCTTAAACCAAAACAGAGGGTTGGTTGGTTGGTTCGTTCAAGTCCTTCACAGAAGAACAACATCATCACCATCTTGTTATTACTCTCATCCTTGATTATGTGGATTTTCCTGTAAAACAGACATAGAAGAGAGAGAGAGAGAGAGAGAGAGAGAGAGAGAGAGATCTCAGCATAGCAAAAACCAAAAGGATGAAGAAGAGGGGAAATAGCAATAACCGGCTGGTAAGGAGGAGTCATCTGCATGTAAATCGCTTGCTGCTGCTGAAACTAAGACATCACAACAATTCCATCACCATTAGACTTCTTCTTTTTCTAATTATGATGATATTTACTTATTTTGGAGTTGTGAATATTGATGATTATAATAGGTATGTTGTTAGTGTCATCATACCCAGGGTGGTGCATTTGGAGGATAATAGGTTTCAGGATACTCATGGCCAGGATAACGAAGCAGATGCTGTCTAGGATATTGCGGTTGAATCTGCATATTTATTTCACATGGCCAGAGTTTAAGAGACTTTTGCTTCGTTTGTTCAAGTAAAAGTTAGTACAGTGAACTTACTCCGTAACCAGCAGGCATTCTATGCATCTGCTGAACCGGTGCAGGTGGTGCAGCGTAGTAGAATGAGGCATTTGCAATTGGAGACTGAGGCCGTACAGGTGCTGCTGGTTGCGATGGTTTAAATTCCTGATCAGACCCAATGACTCTTGATTAGTAAGCAATACAAAAATAAATAAAATCCACAGTTTAACCAACTCAAGTAGAAAAACTAAACCTTTGCATTCGAGTTAAGAGTGGACTTTTCTGATGAGGGCAACGAACTAATTGACGAGCTTCGTGACAGTCCAGGACGAATTGATGTCGACGGAGCAGGGCCCCTCTGTGAACTTCTAGAAGCCGACTGCGTGAAAGAGTTATCATATTTTGTTTTACCAGAAAGTTGACTGACTTGAGTTTCTTTATCAGCAACAGTCTCCGACGCCAAAGTTCCACCGTCACCAAGACTTCCACCACATTGTATATCTATATTCCAAACACACAATATTTTCTTAACAGGTCACCACTGCTTGTGTACAAAAGCAACTTTTTCTAGATTCCATTTGGCGACTTCAAAGCAGGTCAGCATCAGTGAAACATTACTGACCGCCACTAGATAGTTAGTCCAAATAAATATTAGTGTCAAGCCAAGAGAAATACTGTGAGCCATGCTTTCAAAACTGAAAAAGTAATTCTACGTCAGAACAGGAAAACAAGTTCAAATATCTGTGGGCATCAAGTGTTCAAACGGGCAAACAAAGAGTACGAAAGAAGTAGCATATACCTCTATGAGCAGAAACTGATTCCTCAGGTGACTGTAAATACAAAAGAAGCCAAAGAAACAATGTTTAATATAATAGAACAACGCCAAGCGCAATCACTGAGTAAACACGCATAATCAACATGGAGTTGAATTTACTCTGTTACTGTGGGCAGCCTCTGGATTATTGTTGTTTCTTCGCTCACCCAGCTGTCCCTCCCTGTTATGTGAAGAGAAACTCCCAATGTGAGAGAAGTTTTTTTGATGATTAAAAAGTCCATAGCCTAATGGCAAAATAATGACCTGATACTACTGCCTTGAGCAGGAAAATCTTTGGACTTCTGTTCAGAGGGAAGCTGACCAGCGTGATCATCAGATATCGAGCAGCTCTGATCTACATTTGTTTCATTCTGAGAGGGCTGAGTCTCACCCTGATTGAAAAGGAATGGTAAATATCAACAACTGTTCTGCTAGAAACTACTTTCAAAAAAGAAGTCAACCATACCCCATAACCCTTGCCACTAGAATCCGCCAAAAGCTCCACCGACTTCTCACTCTGAGCGGCATTTAACATGCCGTCACTGAATACAGAGAGGTCCTAACACCAACATCAATGATAAAAGGAATGAAAATATTAAATCTCAGTGTAATGCAATGTCCCTGCCATGTAACGCATTGACATAAACTTAAACAGAAAAAAAAAATCGCATGTTACTAAGCACACCTTAGCAACAACTTGAACAAGTTCATCTGCAGGAATAAAGAATGTCTCGGTAGGTGGCTTTCTGACAACCTCGGAACCGGATTCATTCCCTCCGCACGTACCATCTTTGATCAAGGATGCCATCTTTAGAATGATTCCTGGAAGTTTCTAGATATTTAGAAATGGCAAACCCTCGCAAAGTACCGTACTTTATACGCTTCACATATCTAAGAAGAAGAATTCAGAGCCTCACCAAAATCCTTCTCCACATCAGCAGCATGAAATATACCACTATAAACCGATCCATTTATTAGATGCGCTTCCACGAGATGCCCAACCATACATGTTGTGAGGTACACTAAACTATCACGCGGATGCTTCTTCAAGCTTCCAGCTTCCCCATTCATTTCAACCTCAAAGTGTTCAAACTAACAACAAAAGGGAGTTAAAAAAAAAACAGATAGCTTAATTAAGGTCATTCACGGAAACAAGATCTTCTCAAATTATTGATAGTTTGATCTTGATCATCTAACCGATATTGCTAAGTTTCACAGACGTAACTGCTCAAGCTAAAGCAGAGCCTATAGATATAAATTTCCATCTAAATCTATGAATGATCTAGTAAGACAAAAGCACAGTAGTATGGTGTTAAGCATATTCCACTATAAAAAAAAATTAAAATAAAACTGAGACGAGAGCTGAAACCGTAAAGAAAATCATATAGATCTCAAAGCATGGGAACAAACAACAAAGAGTATAAAGTATTTTGTCACCAAGAAATGATGATTTATAAGCCAGCCTATACTCCATTTATGCTACTCTTCCATCCATACCATTGAAAACTATCTTACGGCAAAATAAAATCGCCATCACAGAAAACAATGAACAAGAGCTGCACTCATGCCTCAAACACACCAATTTCTCTAAAGTAGAGTGGATTCTTTGAGAAACATGATAGAAAATCCCAAGCAATATGCTTAGATGAAAAGAAAGAAAGGCATTGACACAATCATCAGCAATCAATTCGAGCTTAAACCCTAAATCGGCCACCTGAATCACCAAATTTCCAAAAAATCTGTCAGCGATAGCGCGAAAGAACAACGGAGCAAAGAGAATGAATCAAAAAATCCAGAGCTAAGATCCTAAGAAGACTATTCATTACCTCAAAAACCTATCCCGATCAGAAAACCAACTCGCCAGAAGAAGGACGAGCTCGATTGCTTCCAAAACCCAGAGAGTGATCGGAGCTAAGCTAATACTCGGCCGGAGAGAGTGACGTTAAACGTTTCAAGATGAATCTTGGAGCAAAAATATATTCGGAGAAGAATGATAGGGGCGGAAGCTGAGTAACTGCTTTCTTTGCAGAGTAACTGCTTGAACAAACCGATCGTTGCGTGGGGAATGATCACCTACGGAGAAGCGCAGAGTAAGCTAATATGGTCTCTCACTGCTTCCTGTGACGGTTAAGATTTGAGCGGGATCTTAACTGTATTTCAGCCCAACCAACGATGGGCTCGCTCTCTATTGTCAATTAGTTAGAGCGTGGGCTTAGGCCCATTAACGGTGTATGAGTACGAGTTAATTGGGATGATGCCATGGTTGGTTGATGGCGAGTTGACATTGGATCCGCAGTTTAACAAAGAAACAGCAAAGAGAGCTTGTAAAATCGAAATCTACATTTTCCCCCAAAATGTCTCCTTAATCTCTCTCCCCAGATTTAGCCCTAAACCGTTACTTCTCTGATTTTTTCCGGGAAAATTCAACCAAAGTTTTCCTTTGTATTGGTCTTCTGAACTGGACCTATTCTCTCTTCCGTCTCTGACCCCCACACCCCCTCGAATCCGATTCGTCAATTTGGGTGGAATTATAGTTGATTCCTTGGGGGCTCCTAGATTCTTGCTTCTTCTCGACTCAATCTCTGTTTCTGGAAACAGGGGAGAGGAAGGAACGGAGACCTCTTTCCCTCGATTTCTCTCCTGAAATTAAACAATCTTCCTCGTCGTCTCTTCCGTTGACCAGATCTTTCTCCAATCTTCATCTGAATCCTCTCCACTATGAGCTGAACCTCTTTTGTTTCTTCTATCTGGATCGAGTCTGGTGGTGATTAATGGAGTTCAGCAATCCAGCCTTGGATGTTTTACTGCTCGGTGTGATTCTCAGCATCAATGGCTTCCTCCTCGTCCAGTCACAACAAACTCAATCACCACCTCCTCCGCTCGAGAATCTCTCTCCTCCTCCTCCTCCGTTATTTTTCGTGACGCAGTCTCCGACCGGCGAATCAGGAGGCAGCACAGGCAGTATGCCACCTCCTCCACCTCCTTCTCCACCGCGTCCTCAAGCTAATACGCCTCCTCCGCCTCAATCCACCGTTACCATTATGGCTCCTCCGCCACCGCCTCCTCCACCTTCACAACCACCACCGCCGACTCCAAAACCTCCTCCTCCACATGCGCTAGCTCCACCTCCCCAATCTAACAGAAACAAATCACGGAGGCTACGTCCCCCATCTCCACCTCCTCCTCCTCCTCCGCCACCACGGATCTTCAATCAGTCGGAGACAGTTGGATTAAACACAGGGAAGACGGTTGGTCTTGTATTCGGTGGGTTCGCAGCAATGCTACAGATTTGCGTTGTTGCCTTCTTGGTTTTCAAAAGAAAGCAGCTTTTAAGGATGACACATACTTACTGATTTTGAAAGGAGAAGAGATCATCAAGGCGTCGTCATAGCCTTCTCCCCTTATCGGATCATCATAGCCTCTTCCTCTGTAAATGGGTACATTCTGGGTTTGACTAGTTCATTTTCTCTCTTTGTAATATTTTTTTGTTCTTTTTTAGGTCGTGTAGCTTTTTTTTTTCCATTTACATGCCTAATGATGCTAACTAGAGTGAAACAGAGAGGTCCAGAGAAAGAAAAGAGTGGCTCTCAAGTCATGTTATGTCGTTTTTTTAGCCAATTCTGTGAGATGTTCCACACGAAAGAAACAAGATATAATCTCATTTTTTTTGAGTTCGTTCCTTTGAATATTCTTGTTACACTCTCTAAATGATTCATGGTTGTACACAAATCCACTGTTTCTGCATATTCTGCGATGTTTTTTTCGGTGTGTCTGTGTGATGTTGTTATAGTGAGAATCATTGCAGATTATGATAGGAAGATTTTAATTTTTTCTCTTTCTGCATGTTTTGCTTTTCTTAGACAACAACATGTTCCTTGTCAATTCTCTCATGTATGATTTTGACGCTTGAGACATGTTTAGGTATGAGGAACAGCTTAGACTGTAACTGATAACTCTTGGAACAGAGAATGTTGAGTCTCTCGTGTTTGGTAGCTCTTGGAATCAGAAAATGTCGAATCTTCTTTTGTGATTGATAGCTCTTCTTTTGTGTGGAATCTTTCCTGTTAAAATCTAACTTATCTAGATCTCTAGTTCTGCAACTTCTTATCTGATGTTACAAAGTGCAAACTTTGTAGAAGATTCGTATGGAACTGGGAACTGATCATAATTCATCTCTGGTTTTGTTGAGTTTTGGTTTGGTTAGGTTAGAGCTAGTGGCATTTTGCGTATTTGAAGAGCTGTGGCTACACCGATATTGAGTAGTTAATATGATTTCTGAAAGTTCGGGTTTCGTGACCAGATACGGGTTACGGCATATACTGGTCAGGTTAGGACACATGGTTGAAGATGATGATGATGATGAGGTTGATCTTGTTCCCTACTCTGAAAGTGTTTAAGACGCGTTATTGCTTGGTATGACTGACCAAAGATGTGCTGGTTTTGATCTGGACCTGATTCCACTCACAGAATCTTCGTTGGCAACATGCTTTTTTAGATGATCATCGTATATCATATAGATAAATATATTATAATAGTGTGAAATATTGTAATATAATAATAATGAGTGCTGGTAATGATTCCAAGTAATCATACGCACGTAAAAGCTTTACATACTTAAAGAATCAAGAGTCATGATGTTGATCTTTTACCTCTTCCTCGTTCCTTATGCTTTAGAAGCACATGCATGGAAAGGAAGAATGCAGCCAAAAGTTGTATATGATTGTTTGTTCTTCATGAACGACAAAATCTATAATGCTTTTCATGTTAAATATTCCAATAATTTAGTCTATAAACGTCATTTTGACCTGTGTATAATCTCAATATAAAGTACGTGGCAGTCTTGGCTTTATCCAAAATCATAGTAATTTTCAGATTAAGCCATGATTATTATCCCTTTTCAAATGCCTTTAGCACACTTTTTTTTGACATGTAATGGCAAATAAAATAACTCCATACGTAAGCAACTATAGATGCGTGCGTCCTAAGAAACGAATCTATATATATAGTGTTTCTTTCAGCTACCATAACGTTCCTAACCCATCTGATTAAGTTCAAGTTTTGATTCCGCTAAAGACCAATCATCTGAGAGATATATAAGAGATTTTTCAATAATTCTGACGCAGGCTGGATGCCTGTTGACAAGTTCAACCTTCTCATAAGCTGCGTTCTTGAGCTCATCCCTCACGTGGATATAAGTTCAAGACCGTCTTCAAAAAAAATAGCTAAGGATCTGAGAAAAGCACTTTGAGAACCTTAGCTGCGAATCCTCGGTTGAGACTTGAGAAGTCAACTACCCCGCAGATCATGCGGAGGACGGGTGGAGGAGACGATAGATGTAGAGAGAGAGAGACAAAAGGGATAATGATATCAAATCATAGGAAGAAACACTCATCTTTAGTTAAGATTAACAAATAATAAATCGGTTTTATTGTGATGCCATGCCAACCCATGATGAAACCAGCAATCCATTACACATTAAACTTGTTGGTTTCCTGATTTTATTTTGAGGGAAAAAAAACTGTCAACTCAACGTAAGGAATGGCAAAAGAGCAAGCAACTTTGGAAGGCATGCACAGGGCTTAAGGGACCAAATCTGGTAGAAACTGTCGAACCAGAAAAATATAATGTCATACTCTTATGAGCTTTAGCTTTGACGTGTATGTGTGTGTGGAGTTTAGAGCAACATAGACTCTGGGGTCTCGATGTAGCCCTTGAATGCCTTCAACCATTCAGCTCCAATCGCACCTGCACAAGGAAGATGACTTACTATTAGACATTTTCCATGTGATGATGATGATAATGGCATTGGAATAGAGGTGGAAATGTACCATCTATCACGCGGTGGTCACAGCTAAGTGTTACAGACATGTAAGACGCGACGTTGAATTGGTCAGGGCCACTACCAGCAACAACTCTCTTTTCAGCTGTTTTAAGATTCAGACACAACAATGCAATCAGTTACAGGAAATAAATTTCAATGGATGGATGGAATATGTGTGTGTAGGTAGTTACCCGATCCGATAGCTAGAATAGCTGCTTGAGGTGGATTGATGACGGCACAGAATTGTTTGATGCCAAAAGGTCCTCCCAGGTTGGAAACTGTGAATGTTCCTCCCTGTCAAAAGAAACAGTTTGAGCTGATTCGCTTTCAAAGAAGCATTATTAGTGAGCAGTGACTGAATCCTAATCAAACCTCGTAATCTTCAGGCTTCAAGCTGTTTTCTTTAGCCTTCTGAGCCAAGAACCGAACCTCTTCTCCAATTTTGGACAGTCCTTTCTTGTCAGCGTCCTGCAATTAAGCAATTTGATGAAGTGAGATTTTAAGTAATCTGAATTTTCTGCAATGGGAAGGTTTAATAACTGTATTGAGAGTGCTATCGCACCTTGACAACAGGAACGTAAAGACCGTTTTCTGTTTGTACTGCGACATTGATGTTCACATTGCTAAATCTGTACATATACAAGGGAAAGAATTAACCAAAAAATTAGATGATTTGCGAAGTTGTCATGAAAAAGTGAAGCAGCAAATACACTTACTGGCGGATGTATTCGTCTGTCCATGAACTATTGCACTGAGGAACTTTTCGTAGAGCCAATGCAGCAGCCTGCAATTTCAAATTAAGGATTTCACAATGGAGGACAGAGACGAGATTTGATTTGGCTTAGCTTTCAGAAACAGAAGTACGATGTACCTTAATAACAAGATCATTTACAGATATCCGCTTCCCGCCGGTGGCCTCTTGGAATGAATTCAGTTGACTCCTAAGACTGCGTATAAAAACAGCTACGTCTAGCATCCATTGACCGACATTAAGTACATCATTTGAAACGTAAGACTTACCCCATCAGTTTATCAACACATGTGTCCACGGTCAAGTAGTAGTGAGGAATAGTTTGCTTTGAGAATGCCAAACGTGAGGCTGTGACCTGTCAAAATCATACAGTAAACAGATTTCAGAATACTTGAACTAGGGAAATTTGGTTTGTAGAAGAAAACAAAGAGAGAAACGTATAAGGTTGTATAGGTATTTGCCTTTCGTATCTGAGTGTGAGGGATATCAACATAGTCCAAAGCTGGAACCTTCGAATCGGTGGGCTTGGAAGGTTTGGCAGTAGTTTCTTTACCGCGTGAAGCTGTACCACAGGAAGATGTATTAGGAAACATGAATTGTGTAAATCCTGTTAACAGAGACAAGAATGACCCGGAGGTAATGTAAGGAGAGAGAAGAGCAAAGCAAGTTACGTTACCTAAGAACTCTTCGACATCAGCCTTCACTATCCGTCCTTCAGGACCTGTGCCTTTGATGCTTGAGAGCGGTACCTAATATTTTCAAAGGAAAAGTAGAAGATAATTAAGAGCATGGAGATTAACCAATGGAGCTATAATATTATTTTATGGAAACTCACACTATTATCTTCAGCCAACTTTTTTGCAAGAGGACTAGCAAAAATACGATCTTCTGAAGGAGGAGGAGCAGAGCTTGGCTTGGAAGTCTTGACTTCAGGAGCACTTGCTGGCTTCTCGACCTTCTCTTCCTTCGGTGGGGAAGGAGCTGGTGTTTCTTCAGGAGCAGCGGGACTAGTACCAGATGAGGGGGTGTAATCTTTAAACTTTTGAATATCTTCTTCCTCTTCCACTGTGATAGCAATCACCTAGTCGGACAAAGACACGACGATTTATATATAATTTTACAAATGACAATGAAGATTTTTGCCAAATTTTATACATAATTTAACAATCTTCAACTCCCAGTTACAAAAAAAAAAAAAGGAGCCGAGAGCTCACAACCCATGATAATAAACAGATCTTCAAAACTTAGAAATGTTTTTACCTCCCCAACTTGAATTTCTTTTGCCCCCTCCTCCTTTACTATCTTAGCTAGAAAACCCTCTTCCATGCATTCCATTTCGACAGTTGCTTTGTCCTAAAACATTCAGCTTGATATTAGTGTTTTATTCCTGGCGTGATAGCAAAAACAAAGAAGACGTTCAATCTAAATTAACATTACAGTTTCAACTTCGCAAAGAACTTCACCAGGAGCGACTTTATCACCTTCTTTCTTCAGCCACCTGGCAATGTTACCCTGAAGTTTGGACAGATAGGTTTAGTATAAAGCTAAAGTAATTAACAACGTAAACTGTAGTGAGTGATCGGAGGTCCATGCCTCAGTCATTGTTGGTGAAAGAGAAGGCATTCCGATCTCTTGATGAGGAGGAAGATCTGAAACTTATTCAAAAGTTCTTGGTAAGACGGACCATGTACGAATGCATATTCACAGTAACAGAAAAATGATGGTCGCAGGAGACGCAAAAACCAAGTTAAACCACTAGTTGTTCCAGTTAGAAATAAAATCCACACGGCTACACCAACTCATTATGCAGTACACAACATTTCCGCAATAGAAATTCTATGATAAATACGTTAGAGGTCGCCAATCTTTTTCCTACGTATGGTATGAACTACGTCTGGCAAAAGTAAAATCAGAAAATTTGGATATTCACAAAACAAATTATAATTGGGGTCAAAGAAGATGTACGATGGGCAAGCTGAAAGTTACAAGAGTAAAACAACAAACTCACCATGAAGAACTAATTACCTGAACTGGATGAATATCCTCTTACTGATCGCATCTGGGAGCTGATACGTAAACAAAAGAAGCTTACTGTTAGGATTACACATATCTATTCAGGCAGGCAGCAAGAAGTATGCACTTTGACAATGAGAGGAGTAAGTACCTTATATATTCTCTAAAAAACGTTGGCCCTGTAATTGGTTTTGTGCTCATTGCTGAAATACCACTACACATTGGTACCTAAGTAACGGATACAATGACATCACGACTCAAAACAAAGAGGATTTTCTGCTATTAGACATGATGTAATGACATAGACGAGAAAGGAAAGTGAACAGCAAGGGGCTTACTATATTGCCGGTACTAAATCTCGAAATTCTCTCTACTGGGACATAAGAAGGTCGAGTCTTGAGTATATCTGAAGACCAAAACAGAAAATGCTGAAACAACAAGCATATACTCAAAAAATATGATCATTTAAACGTTATAATGTTCTTCATATGAGCTAAGGAAGAGTAATAAAGAGGACAGTTATTTACCTTCTCTTGCAGTGAGAGAGGGGTGTGTACTGTTGGAGAAGCCACGGGCTGCGACAGCATGCTCACGCCGAAGTAAAGTGGAGACATGTTTCAGCTGTCAAAAATAACACAAACCATCAAGTGGTGTTAACAGAGAAACTGATTGTAAAAGAAGAGGCTTTAAGTGACTGTTCATCATCCCCATGAAGTATGTAAGAGAACATAGTTACTAACATTAAGCATACATATAAACATCACCAAGAAATGGCCATGACTAAAACAACCCAGCATCCAAATTAAATGAACAATCAATTGGATTATAACAAAAAAAAAAAGGTCGACACTTGCATGCAGAAAAGAGATGATTCAGTGAGAAAGTTTCAGAAGATCGACGAAACACGATCAAAACGGAAGACGTCATAGAAAATGAGAATCGAAATGGTACCTTCTTGGAATGAATGATGATACGAGATGCGTAAGCCATTGATTGGTTCTTCTGCAATCGGAACTGCTTCAGCCGATCCGAAATTCAATCGAGAGTGTTTAGGGTTTCAGCAAAATGTTGAGAGATCGAGATTTGAGCTTTCAATTCCAATTTCGACTTCTTCTCTGTTATTCTCTGAGCTTTTGCGGCTTGTCAAAAGACAGCGATCATCAAGTGCGTTAGTTAGTGGGCATCAATCCAACGGCAGGGATTAGTCAAACTATTCTTAAAAAGTCAACTCTACTAATGGGCCTACTTAATGGGTCTTCACAATCTATAAATTCCTGAGTAATTGAAATTAGTTGAAATTTTAGTTAAATTTTTTTTCTTAAGACTCTATTATAGCCTTGAATTTTTGTTAATTTCTTCTCAATTTGCCACAATTTGTTATTAGGACACGAACTAGTGAAAAAAAGCTTCTCTTGCTTTAGAGAGAGAAAGCTCCTCTCTTCGACTTCCCTCTTACCTAAATTATATCTTTCAGAGGGATCAAAGATTTATGTTTTTTTTGTAGTAGTATATCTATTTCCAATCAAGTTCTCCTTTCACTTGATTTGGATATCTTTTTGTTGTGTTAAAATTCCATTTGAAACAGTTCCTCTCGTTTCAAACGGGAAGAATAAAGTTTCGATCTTTCATTAGATCGATGTTGTTTTTTTCGATCTGAAACAGAGCCAAACTGAAATCTCTTTTTTCATCTCTGTTTTCTGAATCGAATCGTTTGTTCGCAAGGCGATATCGAGTTCGCAAGGCGATATCGAGTTCGCTATGGCGATTTTAAAAGTAAATGGTGGTTCTCCGATCATCACTTTAACCCATCCAATCTCTATTTGATCGGAATCATCACTCTTGATTGGGTAATATCGCACTGAATTGTACCGCAATCCTTAGTGGGCGGGGATCTTCTGGCAGAGTTTCCAGAGATGCAAGTGCGCTCCATTCAGATGTTGAAGAGGATCGAAGACGGGAGAGGAAGGCGACCGTGGAGAAGCCATGTTCGGATATCAGAGTTCAAGGATGAAGAGAAAACAGAACCACCGATACACTACAGAGAATTCACGGCGGCAAAGCTTTACGGCGGCCGAGATTGCCGCTCTTTGCATGAAAGACACGTGTTATCTTGTATTCTGAAGAGTTTAGATTTGTTGCAACATGGATGCTGAGTCAAAGTGTTTTGTATGGACTTAATTTGTATTTTTATCTTTTGGGCCTGTTGTATCTGATACCTATTATTTGCCCATTAGGGCTATAATCAAAGACGGACGACAAAAAAAAAAAAAGACACGAACTAGTGTTGAGAAAATTCTTGTCCGACCCAGAGTCAAGTGAAACTAGATTTTGACCCGTCCTTTATATTTTTTTGTATATTAAAAATTGAAAATATATTGATTATTTTTTTTAAAAAAAAAGCATATTTTGGTTACCATATTCTATTGAAATTGTTATAATTAGGTAAAATATGAAAGATTATGAATGTAGATGGATATTTGAGTAATAGAGATATTATAAATATCTATTTTAAATTAAAGATTACCATAAATTATGTAATACACTAACAAATTTGAAACAATCCAAAAGTTAAATGACAATTTTTAATGGTAAATAAATTTAAGACTCTATTTTAATAGAGTAAAAGCTACACATAGGTAAAATCGGGATTCCAATAAAGAATAGGAGAAGGATTTATATCGAGAAAACCCTAAAACAACTCATGTGTTACAAAATAAATAAAGCAAAGGAGTATATAAATATAGCAACAGCGTATTATCTCAGCCTCTTCTACGATTCGTTTCAGTCTCTATCTCTCTCTTTTACAAACCCTCAATCTTCGTTCGCCGGTTTAGATCCGAGTTTGGGAGATACAGCCTCCCTAAGTTAACCAACAACAAACCACTCTTCTTTACCTTCTTCCTTCAGCTACCAATCTCTTTCGCTCCAGGTTTGTCTTTGATTCATCTACTCTCCACGTTCCTCTTGCGCCTTTTCTTCCCGATTTCTATTGGGTCTTTGCTTTTTTTTTTTGTTAACTGGTTTTCTTATTCTCGAAAGTTTAGAAATTTCTTCGATTTTATATAAAAATATGAATACTTTTCTGCCGATAGTTACAGATAGTTTTAGATCCCGTTGATCTTTTTCTTCTACTAGATTATGTGCCTGATGATGACGAATATTTATTTTAGGATTTGTCTTCGTTTTTTTAAATCTGTAGATTCAGTAGTTTATAGGGTTTTTTTTTTTTTTTTTGTAACACAATAGGATGTGTTTCTAGAACCAACTTCAAGCTCTGATGTTCTTTTTGTTTGTATGTTGTATTGACATTAGACTGAACTAGCCGTGTTTGGATTAAATGTATGTAATTTGGAGGAATTGGTTGAGTGGTTTGTCTATAATATTGGATCAACCATATGCATTTTAAAACATTCTCTCCGAACATCATTGGTGGCAGATATTAATGCTTGTTTTCCCTTCTGTATGGATATTCGAGTTTGGCTATTCTGTCACATTCTCTTCTTTGGCTATTGTCTAAAATCAATTTCTTGTTGTCTCTTTGCTTTATTAGTTTGTTTATGTTATCGCTAACTGTTGTTGTTGTTCTCTGCCTGTAGTCATGGCAGGATCCGCACCAGAAGGCACACAGTTTGATGCACGTCAGTTCGACCAGAAGTTGAACGAAGTGTCAGTTTTCTCATTCTCTTTCATTCTTGTGTTACACTCTTTCCACATGAGTGTCTGTAACTCTAGTTGCTAACTGTTTTGTATGGATGCAGACTCGAGGGACAGGATGAGTTCTTCACCTCTTATGATGAGGTTCACGACAGCTTTGATGCTATGGGTCTTCAAGAGAATCTCCTCAGGGGTATTTATGCTTATGGTACGTGTACAAGAACCTGATAAAGCTCTCTATCTCTCTTTGTTGAACTTGAGCTCATGTGTGCTTCTGTGTCTGTGCTACACAGGTTTTGAGAAGCCTTCTGCAATTCAACAAAGAGGAATCGTCCCTTTCTGCAAAGGTCTTGATGTGATCCAACAAGCTCAGTCCGGTACTGGCAAAACCGCAACTTTCTGCTCCGGTGTCTTGCAGCAGCTAGACTTCGGCATTGTCCAGTGCCAGGCCCTTGTTCTAGCTCCAACCAGAGAGCTTGCCCAGCAGATTGAGAAGGTCATGAGAGCCCTCGGCGATTACCTCGGTGTCAAGGTTCACGCCTGTGTTGGTGGAACCAGTGTCCGTGAAGATCAGCGCATCCTCCAAGCTGGCGTCCACGTAGTTGTCGGAACACCAGGTCGTGTCTTCGACATGTTGAAGAGACAATCCCTCCGCGCTGACAACATCAAGATGTTTGTTCTTGATGAAGCCGATGAAATGCTCTCACGTGGTTTCAAGGACCAGATCTACGACATCTTCCAGCTTCTCCCACCTAAGATCCAAGTAGGTGTCTTCTCAGCAACAATGCCACCAGAAGCTCTTGAGATCACGAGGAAGTTCATGAGCAAGCCGGTGAGAATCTTGGTGAAGCGTGATGAGCTCACCTTAGAAGGTATCAAGCAGTTCTACGTCAACGTTGAGAAGGAAGACTGGAAGCTCGAGACACTCTGCGACCTCTACGAGACCCTCGCCATCACTCAGAGCGTCATCTTCGTGAACACTAGACGAAAAGTGGACTGGCTCACAGACAAAATGAGAGGACGTGACCACACTGTCTCAGCAACTCACGGAGACATGGACCAGAACACAAGAGACATCATCATGAGAGAGTTCAGGTCCGGCTCTTCGCGTGTGCTCATCACCACTGATCTCTTGGCTCGTGGTATTGATGTCCAGCAAGTGTCTCTGGTGATCAACTACGATTTGCCGACTCAGCCGGAGAACTACCTCCACCGTATAGGAAGAAGTGGTAGGTTTGGGAGGAAAGGAGTGGCGATTAACTTTGTGACGAGGGATGATGAGAGGATGTTGTTTGATATTCAGAAGTTTTATAATGTGGTTGTTGAGGAGCTGCCTTCTAACGTTGCTGATCTGCTGTGAAGGAAGTTCTCTCGCCGTCTGCACACACTATCATCACCGGAGAAGAAAGGTTTCATTTGTTTTTGAAAGGCACAACAACTCTTTGATTTGATTTTTGACACACCTCTCTATTTACGAACATATGTTTCTCTTCCTACCACTTTTATTTTTAAATCAATGTGGAGTATTTATTTCTTCTCTTTTTCAATTGTCTGGTTTTGTTGCTGTGTTTCTTTTCTTTTGTTCAATCAAATCTTCTTATGAATGTTTTAGTTTAAAACGTTTTTCTACTTCATGAACACCTTCTCTATCGCTCTCAAAGCCTTTAAACCAAGCCAAAATCAAAGTAGGTGTGATCAAGTGAGCTGCAACACTTGAAAAAGAAATTATAAATAAAAGGTACCAAAAAATTCTAACCAAATTGTATGTCAAAGTAACCGAAATTAATCGAATTTATCTAAAATTTTAACAAAACTAATTCGGTTAAATTTGTGTTGAAATAAATCAACCGAAAACTGAACTATCTGATTACTCGAAATACCTAAATATTGTTTTAAAATTAATTAACAGCTTGTATGTGTAAGAATGGGTGTGACCAAAATATTTTCTAGCATGATTGGCTTTTTAGTTTACAATTTTGTGGGTCAGGACTTAGGATTATGTTTTGCCTAATGGATTAATCTCTACCTCGGTTTCATCTTACATCCTCTTTTTGTTTCAAGATCTTTATTCTAGTTTACAAGAATGTTTATTTAGCGTTGCTGAATATAAATTATACCCCTAAATTTTGGATATATTATTATTTTCTCTGAAAATGTATTGTTCAATTTTTTTAGAGGATGATGAATGTTCATTATTGATTTGATATATTGAAGCCTACCACCGACAAGGTTGCTTGCTTTCATTATTGATTCGAAATTATTAATCTGAAAGTTCTGCAAAGTTTCTTCACGAAAAGGAAAACTATACTGAATTAAATAAAAAGTAAGTAACACAAGTTATTTCTTCTTTTATTTTCCTATTGAGAAATAACCGGTTTGCACAAACCAGCGTGCCGACTAGAGAAGAATAGTTGGGAAAGCATCACATCCACACAAACCTAACCACGACAAGCACAAGAGAAAACAAGCATGAAAAGTCAAATGATTAAAACAAAAATTTCTCTATATTGTAATCTGTATAACTTAACTGTTGTTGCGTTGGTAAAAGAAGAAATAAACAACACGAGTGGGGTGGGTCCTTGACTAACTCCACATGAGAATTGTAAATTAATTTCCCAAAAAGACACCTTAAATCATTCGAAAAACGAAACAAATCATTCGGTTAATTTCCTTTTATAACTTTTTAAAACAATCCACTAGAAAAACAGAGACGACTCTTGTTGTCAAGACCGAAACGGAGCCAACCACCATGGAGAATTCTTACAAAGAAATGGAACCGACAGCCGCACATGGAAACGGCCGAGACGCGGTTGTGGTGAAAGGTTACAGTTTCGACGATTCAGCCGCAGATCAGAGTAACGATTACCAGATGAAGATAAAGAAAAGCAAAAGCGCTTCAAACGCGGCGTCTAGAAGCTGGAGTTTCAGCGATCCGGAGACGCGGAGGAAGAGAAGAGTCGCTGGTTATAAGGTTTACTCAGTTGAACAGAAGATGAAAGGATCCATTAGAAAAAGCTTCAAATGGTTCAAAGATGTTATTGGTATTTCTTGAAAATAATATTCTCCACTCACTTTCTTTCTTTCTCAATATTATATAATATGTAAAACCCAATCAATGAGTGTGTTATATATCTCTTGTAGTTGATCATATCATGATATATAGTCTTTGAATGAGACAGATGATGAATGAATATGAGTATGACCATACATCATATATAAGAATCTCTAGTGAATTTTTCTTGTAATATACACAAACTTGCAGAAAGAACATTCTACATTCACTGTCTTTGTTTACTGGATCAACTATGATGTGTGTGGTGGACTTTGGTGTATGTCTTGATGCTGCGCTCTTACCACTCATACCGCTCATACCGCTCATAACACTCAGAATAGAGTGTTTCCTCTGGAGCCTCCCTCTCAGCTAGAGGATCTAGGCATCAACACGAGCTGTGAATCCAATCTTGGTCTTCTCTCTTGCCTTGGATCTCTCTCCATCGTCCACATACGCTCGTCATGGACAACAAGTAATCGAAACTGAGCTATGGAGAAGTAGCTTGCCATTACAGCTTGCAAAAACAATGGATTTACAATCAGAAACAGAACAACATGTATGTGTCTAGTTATACCAACATAGAAATAGATGTGTCTAGTAACAATAAGAAGATATTATTAGTTGTGGTGCATGAATCTTACAAGTGCTGTCTCCTTGGGAAAGACACGTTCAAGAGCCAGTGCAAGGAACTGATACTTAATATCATCTTCCAAAAGCATATATAAGTGTCTTCCCATCAATGATCAAAGCAAACGCTGCATGTGAATCTTTCTCTAGTTTGATCACCTGTGAAGCATTTATAATCTGCATCAAAATGCTCCATCTCGCAACCTGAGCATTAACAACAACAACAAACCTAGGTCTCACAGTTTCCATTGAAATAGTAATGTAGGTTTCTGTTGTAGTACATACAGCTTTGTGGTCTTGGGATGATCCCTCTTCATCTCTGAATGCTATGTATATCTGCTTCATACCTTGTTGCCGCAAATATGATCAATCTATCTCATTTTAAATTAAATTTAACTCTTTAAATATGAAATAGCTAGAAATAGTTACTAAAAGTCCACATTGCTGTTGATAATAATTTACAAGAGAGTCATGTGGATACAGAATATATGTTTTAAGTTGTTAAACAAGTCTAATTAAGGAATAAAAAGTGATTAAGGGGCACAATGGCATCTCCAGCCCTCAGGTTGGTAATTAGCATAATGAGTAGAGAGGTGAGGAAGTGAAGAAATGGAAGGGACTTGGATTGCTTCACATGGCTCGCATCCATAGCATTTCTTCTCACAAGTTGGTGGCTTTGATCCTATTCTTCTCCCTTTCTCCATCTCTCCTACCTCTGTATTCTCATTAGCCATCCTAGAGTTGTGTTCTGCAGCCTGTGGGCTTATTATCCCTGCAGAAGCAACACTCTCATTTGGTTAGTGGTTTAACCAATCGGTTTAGACTCTCAAATAGTCATCACTACAAGTCATTGATTTGTTTAAAATTAGGTAAAAGCAGTTAAAGATTCCACTGAATCATGTTGCAAGCAGAAACTAAATAAAGTATGTTCATCACACTTGGAAATATAAAAAGAAAAAATAATCAAACCTGGATGAAAAGGCCTGCTTGTTGCACACATCCAGCTCACTATTTGTATCATCACCATTATAGCCACATACCACTTTCTTATTTCTCCCATTCTCATGATGAAGATAATTGATGATGATGATGATGGCTTTATAGAGAAGTAAAGGGGAAGAAGAAGGATACTGGAGATTTAAAGAAGCTTGTGGGTTTTAGAGGGGTTTAGGCCTAGTGCCTACAACATAGGCAAGGTTGTTGCTTATGGGACAAGTGAAGTTATTTTCTTACCGATCTATCAATTCTTGCCTTTTCTTTTGATTAAAAAAAGAAATCCGGTTAACCTATGAGTAAGTTTTCTCTTTTCTTCTCAAGTTTTTTGAATGTTTTGGGATTTTACAACTCATTAACTGAACATCTTTTCTGACATGACTGGGTACATGAAGTAAATATTTGAATCAGAAAACAGATAAAGAATACGAATGAGAGAGTGCCTTTCTATCCTCTTTTCTTTTGTGTTTTGCATAGACTGCAGAGCCATTCCTCAGCTCTATGGCCTCGTTTCCATTACTAGCAATAAAAGAATTAAACTAGTAGAAAGTAGGGTTATTTTTATTTATAGTATTACCGTATACGTGTTCAGTAACAAGAGTTATATTCATGCGGCAAGCGTAACCAGAAGGCTTGGCTTGATGGTGTCAGATAGAAAAAATGACGGAAATGGATAGGCTACATTTCTACTTATAGACCATTGTCTGTGGAATTTTTATAAAACTGACCAATCAATTAGTTTATAGTTTAGGTTAATGCGAAGCTCACACGGAGTCTGAAACGTTATTGTAAAAAAAATCATAAATGTTGCTAGTTCATCTTCTGGTTATAGTCGTGTCATTTTGTAAGATAAGTCCACTCTATCTTTAGTATTCGTCGCCCTTATACATACTTAACTTATTCATTGATGTAAAGTAACCATTAAAAAAGAGTTGATATTGTTGAAAAACAAAAGATGCTGAGATCTTCAGAAACTATAACTTCCCTTCGACTCCGAGATTCAACAACACATCAAAACATGGATATCAAATTATCAATACATCCAAGTTGTTTATGAGATCGAAGATACTTATCCGGGCTGTCTGATAACCGGAGATTCATAAAAAGATTAAAGAGAGATTCTAGGCAGTGACTCT